>PVIC010034769.1:0-19415 GCA_004025085.1 Thryonomys swinderianus | reverse complement strand
CACATTCCCACACCAAGTTTCCTATAGAAATTTTGCACTCTATAAAAGCTGTCATACTTTCTAAAGCTCATTTGCATCTACAGGTGTTCATGTCAAAGAGAAGATCTGGTAATGGTCTATCTGTGATCTATTGATTTCACTTATTAGTATATCCTCCAGGTGTCTCCATTTGCACCTAAATGGATCGATCTTGTCATTCTTCATGGCAGAGTAATACTCCATTAAAAAACCACATCTTCTTTATCCACTCTCCAGTTGATGGACATTTGGGTTGTTTCCAAGATTGAGCTATCACGAACTGAGCTGCCATGAACAATGGTGTACATCTGTCTTTCCAATGTGAGTTTTTAAATTCTTTTGGGTATATTCCTAGCAGAGGGATAGCCGGGTCAAATGGAACCCCTAGTCCCAGTTTTCTGAGAAATCTCCACACTAGTCTCCACAATGGTTGCACAAGTCTGCAATCCCACCAACAGTGGAGAAGGGTTCCTTTCTCCCCACAGCCACGCCAGCATTTATCGTTGGTTGACTTTGTGATCGCAGCCATTCTTTGTGGAGTGAGATGAAATCTCAGTGTTGTTTTCATTTGCATCTCTCGAATGACCAGTGATGTTGAGCATTTCTTCATATGTTTCTCACCTCTTGGGCCTTTCCATGAGGCAGTCCACATCACAGTAGCCAGTGCGCCAGAGAGAGCCAGAGAAGCTGTGAGACGAAGGCTCACTCTTTTGTCACTACTGTCAGAGGCACCACCACACCCCGTTTGCACTATTCTACTCACTAGACACAAGTCCCTAGGTCAGCTCATATTCAAGAGGAGATTACGCCAGAGAGGAAAACACCCAGAAGCAGAGTTTGCCAGGAGTCATCCAAGAAAGAGTTCAGCACAGATTCAAAATTTTAGATTCATTTGTGTGTCTTTAAGGAAATCACATTGTCAAATTTTTCATGAGTACCTTCTTGTCAATCATTCTGATATATTTGAATTCTAATGTATAGTAAATGTTTAAATGAATAGCGATAGTAATGTGTTAGTGTTTTATTACAGTATTTTCTAGCTCTTGTTCTCAAAAACACCAGGGCTAATGAAGCGATACCTTCTGCATTTTGATCAGTTTATATAAATATTATAAAACCACCTAGAAGATATTTTTAAAATCATACACAAAGGAAGTATTACATTGGATTGTAGTTTACTTGTGTACACGTCTCAGAATACATAGCAGTTTTTTAGATTTATCAAGTGATATTTAGGACAGAAGACAAAAATGTATAAATATGGTTCCAGAGCGAGATGCACTTATGGCATCTGGAGACTTAGCTGAAGCATATAAAAGGCAAATCTCATCACATGATTGCTCCATTTAATAAAATTAGCATGATCAGCATTTAGTGTAAAACTTAAAAATTTTACTGGATAGATGCAATAAAGTAAACGGTCCTTCTATTACTACCATGTTTTTTTATTTAATAAAACAAAATACACAGAAAATAATGTTGTGTATTTTTAAAACAACTCACCTGTTTACATAAATGATAGATTGTGCCAGGGTGTTGACATAGGCAGCTATTTTAGTGGCACTTGGGACAACGTTTTACTTATTGTACATTCTATTTTTATCCTCTCATTTCTCAAAAATAATTCAATGCTCTTTTTTAATGACTGTGCAGAAGATATTAGAGTGATAGATCCTGCTGGATTATATTTGTGTCTACTGAATACTTTAAATATTTATATATATTTATGTATTATAGTTTTCAGGTACTTTAAGAAGAGCTAAAGATATTTAAGAAAAGGGTCATTTATTTTATCTTTTTTGTGTGATATTAATTTATTGCCTATCTTCATTCCAGAGAACTCCCACTGTTGAATGGTGTCTTCACTACAGTACGTCCCAGTCAGGGTGGGCCAGTGCTCTTCTTAGAATATGGTCAACTGTGAAATTATTCCCACAAACTGGGAATGGAAAGATTACATGGCGGAAAAGAAAAATTTGAAAGACCTGCATGAACAACTCAATATAGTCACTCAGAAAGCTCTCATGAGAGTTCAAAGGTAATGTCCTTTATTACATGTGTATATTTTGGTTCAATGAATAGTGAAAACATGGAAACTAAAAAAATAATTTATATTTATGATAAACATTGTCTTTTTCATCTTTACCAACTCTGGTCCTTAATTATATCTTTATTAAGGGGAAAACTGCAATCTTTTGCCAATTCATAATTCTTTAGTATAACCTAATTCTATTTCTAGTAAACAACCTCCCCCAAAACAAATAAAATTGAGATTGCCACTCACTTGGTTCTATACAATTTTACTTTTGGAAGTACAAAAAAAAATGGAAGAGTTCCTAAAAATTGTGCATTTACAAGTTTTATAATTTTTACAATCAAATGGACTTATTTTATAAATAAATATCAGTTTAATTTCACTAACTTAAATAGTCAAAGCACTTGAGTCTTCATTTTCCCTGTAGATACATACAGGTAGTACAACCCATCCATCACTGGGGATACCAGGAAGAGAGTTATCACTGGGCCTGATTTGGCAGGGAAATGACTTTCGACTTTCCAGGACCCGCCACTGGGAGAACATACGTGCCTGTCATTCAGTGACACAGCCCTGGCCTTCAGATTCGGCCTCTCAGTGGACTGATGCAGCCACCCCTTCACTGCATCCACAGGAACGTGCTCACTTTCTCAAGACATAGATGATGACCTGGGATGCCGTTGTCTCTCTCTTCCCGCCACATGAATTACTCCCTAGAGTTAGTCCTTGGAGGCAGGCGGGCTGCTGCCCACAGCCGTCCTGGTGTCAGAGTGGCAGAGGCCCACAGACGGCAGTCGTGGTATACCGTACATACATCCCAAGGGGCAGCTCTCAGATTTTATAGCTGTGTATCGAGCCGCTTTCTTTCTCTGGATCTGCTGTCCTAGGGGATCAGAAACTGGAGGATTCGTCGGCAAAGGACCAACGTGTCACAGGGAACCAATACGCTTTGGGAATGTTAGGCCCAAGCCCTTTACCCACTTTCCACTTAGTTCTTTATTTCTGTGGTTATGTTATGAATGTCACAAAAAGAAGTATACAGTGTGACTTTTACTAAATTATAGTGCTTTCAGGTATTTTCAATGAGATGACATGCCACAATGTTCAGATAATCTTAAGAAACAAATTATAGATCCATGAATGTACATGTGAGATAAAGTTACATATATATATATATGGATATACATATACATATATATATCCATACATATATGGATATATATTAATTTCAAATACTTACTAACAATAGAACAATACAATGGGTGAATATTTGGGGATATGGGGAAAATACCATGAAAATGATTGTGTGTATATACTACATAGGTAAAATCTTCATTGAATGGAAGGTTTTCTAAGGTCTGCGTCTCCATATCATTCAGGAGATGTACTTTAGGAAACCATCACTGAATCAAAATAAGCAAAGATCTCAAGTTAACTGAAATTAAGAACAAAATAATGTTTTCCCACACAGAGTCAAAATTGCCTTGAAATTTTCTGAGAATATCATGTCATTACCAAGTTGAATAAAACTTCATGGTATATTTGAAGATCTAGGGCTCTTAAATTTCTAATTCTGGTCTGTGTCCTAGACTAAAATATAAATGTCAATCAGAGGATGAAGAAAGAAAGCAATGAGGAATTTTACATGCCAAAGGATAGCAGTACAAGTAGAGCTACGATGGTGGGGAATTTGAATAAAATGAACTGTATATCAGAAGATTGAATGAGCTTCATATTTCATTAGAATTTTTTTATTTCATGCTAGAGAGTGGATGCATTTTACACGATCTGTAAAGCAGCTCTTCCTTGAACTTGGGAGTCCAGCAAATATTCATACATATACACTTCTATCATTTCCAATACAGTAATAAGGACAAAAGTGTTGATCATTAATGTATTCAGCTTTAAAATGTTTTAATGTATGCCTTACCTTGAGAATCATGTGGCATAATGTAGAAAATGTTTATGCCTTAGTAAATACCTAGGAAATGACAAAAATGATGACTTTCTAGCCAGGAGGACTAACGCTTCATTTCTGATGTCTGTGTTTCAGCAAAGAAGGACCTATATCAATTCAGTCACTTAATGAAGGTGTTAGCAGTGCTGCCTGTGCCTTTTCACTATGTACTTGTAGAAAAGAATGGGGAAGCATTGTATTTGTAGAGACGTTTTTAATGAGAAATGAAGGCAAAATACAATGTACAATATTTATCTTCTGTTTTTTAAAAGTAGAAGAATACATTTGTATTAACTTGCTTTACATGGAAATATATTAGTACATATGTAAAATATATAAGAAAGTAACAAATAACATTGCATATTTAGATTGTAAGGAGGTTCCCAATGATCTACATTTATATTATTGTTATACTGGCAGAAGGTTAGTAAAACAAAGTTTTATAGGAGAGAAAAGTGCAAATTAAGAAATATGAATTAATTAGATTAACTACATATTTATCTACCAAAACATTTAAGACTAACATAATCATTTTATACAAGTTGCATGACTTACAGTCTAATCTGAATCTTGGCCCTTTGCAGCAAGACTATACTCATTTCTCTTTTTATGTCTTTATAGTCCTTAATGCATCACTTTAACTCAATAATCAATAATTGATTGATTGTCATTTAAACAAATGCTGACAGCTTTTTTCAATTGTTCAAATCTAAACACATCCTAACACATTCCATATCTCTGTGAAAAGTCATTTGATGATTACTTGGCTTTCTTCATCAATGTAGCATGTAATGGACTTATTCAGATCAGGCATGGTTCAGTTCCATTTTGATACATCAGAGCCAAATCATTGTTAGACATTGTACTGATATTTTAAGCTTTGTCAATCTTAATGACATGTATGATTCCCCTTTTGTGTAGCTTGACACAGTATCAAATAGAGACCACAATGAGTAAAATATATTTGAAGGTGCAAATAAGCCCCTAAGCTATTCTTCCATTCATTTGGTAGTTCAAAATCTATTCCATTTAAAACTCCTTTGAGATAGTAATTCCTGATGAGAAGGTTGAATATGCAGAAACAGTTAAATACTCAGATGCTGTATTCTAAGAAAAGCATAGCTATCAAAGGGATTTCAGAACATAGCTCCTGAAAGCAGAGTCTGCCTATGGTAGGGATTCTAGGACTCAAATTTTCACACAGTATTTGTTCTAGAAGAATGTTGCTAAATCACATGCTAAGCAAGCTAGGTTCTCATTTTGGGGGGAATATTTTGGTAAAATTTTTATACAAATCAGTGTGGATATATGTGGTTAAGAGATTTAGCCGTATTTGGGTCATTTTCAAAGTTTATTTAACCTTTATGTATGTGCATGTACATTTCATTTTTGCTTCATAATATTTTTCATGGGGATTCTATATAACTAATTAGGTTGAGCAGCTTTATTGATGGGAAATATGACTAAATGAGATAAGTTGGAAATAGTTTTATCTATTTCAGAAAATGGCTTAGAACTCCAGTTCCCAAAATGAGTTCCTTGAAACGTTAAGTTTTGTGAGATCCTAATATCCTGGTTCAGTTTGTATTCTCAGCACTACCACATGCCTAGCAGGCCGTAGACCAGACAGGGCTTGCGCTTATGGAAGAAACCTGAACCTCGTGTGTCAAATCTTGCTACGTGCTAGGAAGGGGGAAGGGGGGCTGGACAGGAGGGATACCACTGTATGTACTGTAAGGCTTCACGAAAGGCTTCCACAGCAGGGCGAGGAGGTCAAGCGAGGGAGGCCTCAGCGAGCTAATGCAGTGTCATAGGCAAAGGAAGAAGAGCAAAATGAATTTTTAGAAGGTTTTATAATGTCCTTAGAAATTTAAAGAAAGTTCAGGGAGTCCACTGTAGCTGGAGAGAAAAAGAGAAAGTTAGAAGCTGATGTTTGGAATGTTCAAAATTTAGAAACTTAAGAACCTTTTCCAAGTGGACAAGAAAGTCATTTTACAGAAAAGTAAAAGGTCATTTTTAATCATTAATCATAAGGCAACCATGTAAATATCCATCATACAAGTTCGTGCTGTTTATTACTGTTATTAAATGTTTCTTATAAACTAAACATGCATCCAATTTTGAACATTTTCCATAGCAAAACCTATTTCCTAATTTTATAAACCTTAATATATTTATTACTTTATGTTGCCCTTTTTTTTTTTGAGACAGGGTCTTGCTTTGTAGTTCAGGCTGGCCCTGAGCTCACTATTAAGTATGAAGCAGCTGTAAATTAGCACAGTCGGGAGTTTTGAGATCTATGGTGAACTAGAGGATTCACAGCCATCGTAAGTGAGAATAAGTGTGGTCATTATAGTGAATAAACACTTGTGAGTAAATGGATACACAAATATATGTGTACTTTGTCATAGCCAAATGGAATGTTTTTCGACCACATTGTGTTTGCTAATAACCAGATTTGTTATAAAGTTAGAGAAATGTAATTTCCAGTACAAATTAATACATAATTTAGATTATTTTGATAGTGCACTAAAAAAGTGACAAACTTACAAATGTGGTAGCAGAAGAATATTGAATAGACTTGTGTAACATTGGAGAGCTAGTTGTAGACAGAATTTGCTGAGAAATATAGACATGGTAAGATGAACACAGAGAACATTAAATGAATAGATGTATTTGGGATTTTGGAGCTGTTTGGTTTGGTTTTTGGAGTCACAGAGGGTTGGTATCAATATAAAAATAAATTTAAGGAAAATATAAGATTTAGGAAGAATCACTGTGGGTTTAACTTTCGTGCAAATGCTTCTAGAATTCATGACATCTTTTATAGATCTTCAAATACTAAACTTTCTTTTATGAAATGCCTACAATATCAGAATATATACAACCTTATAAATATCACAGCATTTGTGATTTCTAATGTCATGGTAGAATAGATCACAAAATCAATATCTTTCCAGATTTCAAAATTCAATAAAATTGAAAATATGACTTTGTACAATATTACTTGTAAAGAAGTTTTTTTATGATAGTTGGGGTAATAAAAATTTATTAGCACATGAAAGCTAGAAGTACTATAAGCCAAAACACTTGTTTTATATCCTGGAAAACCAAGACACAAAAATACCAAGTTAACCTGCTAACAATCTGATAGCTATGCAGAAAGAGAACTGCAGAAATTTCCTATAAGGAAAAATGCTAAGTAAGAATCTAAACTTACTAAATATTTTATTAATATGGATCTAAGAAGAATGAAGGGGACTGTGCTCTGTGATGGGAAACTTTTTCTTCTGAGTAGGTTTTTATTAAATGTGTTTCACAAAACATTTCTATTGCTTGAATAGGTTTAAATGTAACTTTGAATATTTGTCCATAACATTTTTTGCATTGTCAGATTGTAACAGTCCTAGCGTCTGTCATTTTTTTTTTTTTGTTAATTTAGTAAACATAGCACCACATGCCTGGGTTACATTATAGAGCATTTCTTCACAGAAATGAAACTTCATTTTCTGGTATATAGTGCAGAGAAATGCCATAAATTGGCTACAAATTTTTTAAATTGTGAAACAAAGTGTTGATTACAAACATTGTGTGCTAGTATTTAGTGTAACTGAATTCATTGAACATTTGCTGGAGTGAAAGTACTCTGTAGGTGATTAGTGTAAAGTACACAGTTCCATTTTTCTTGTAGTTGCTATGAATTTGTTTCTATGATGGTTATTTCATTTTCTCTTCATGATGGACAGTTAACTCACATTCTGTTAAGTTTATAAAGTCCTTCCCATAGACAGTCATCTGGATTTGCTTCTTTTAATTACCACTGAAATGTGGAGTCTTCTGCATAACGTGGAAAATTATCCTTTAGAGAACGAACTGAAAATTACTTTGAAGCTTTTACTTTTGCCAAAACTTTTGGCTCTGTGATGCCACATTTCGCCTCACTGTAATTTAATTTTCTGCTTTGAGATGTCACTTGCCAGATACCAGTTCAACTCTACTTACTCTATGTCCCAAAACTCATCATAAATGTCCCACATGATAATGAATGGATTATTGGATTGGCCAGTGGGCCTGGTGAAATTCTGAGAGATATATTATCTTCACTCTGTGAAAATGTTGGCATGTTTTACACATGAATTCTGCTTCTAAAATGTACATCACAACTCACAGACCTATGTATTATTTCAGTGTAGTTATGTAGGATTTAGAGTAGCCTTCACCTAGTTGAGAATGCTACATTAAAATTATATTTCAAGGGAAATTTTACATAAATCATAGTAGTTTTGACAGTGGCTGCTGAGGCAAACTGTTGGACAAATTATAGTTTTATTTTTCTAAAATAGTCTATTGACTTTACTAACTTTTCCAGTGCTCTGATTTCCTTTGAAAGTAAATAACACTATACAATAAAGCTTAGTCAAGGTCAATTGCTATTCTTCAAAGAATGACTTCAAGTTACCTAAACCTTCTAGGATCCTAAGATAGAGGATAGCATAAAACATTGCATTAGTTTAATTTTTGACCAAAAACATGATACCCTAATAGTAAATCAAAGACATGACAAAAAAAAGCAAAAGCTGAGCAGTTTGCTGCAAAGTATTTCAGTCATATTGCTGAAATACATGCCACGCCAAATGAAAGGTCCCTTGATCTAGTTTTCTACACTTTCACAGGCTTTGATTCTACCTTCTCTTTAGAAATATGGTTATTGTATAAAAATGATTTGTACATAAAATTGCTGTGCATCTTTCAATACCCTCCTGCACTAATTTTATTATTTTAAAAAATGTATCATTAACCTCCACTTAGTTCTGTAAGAATATCTTTCACATGGAATTATTAGTTTTTCTAATTAGTCCTTAAAGTGTGTATGCTGATGAATTCTTCTTTTTTTTTTTTTGAGACAGGGTCTTGCTTTATAGTTCAGGCTGGCCCTGAGCTCACTAAGTAGCCCAGGCAAGCCTGGATCTGAGCAATCCTCCTGTTTCTGCTCCCCGAGTGCTGGGATGACAGGCGTGAGCCACCACGCCCGGCACTGTGGTATGTGGTATGTGGTGCTGATTGCTGGTGGGCGTGAATCTCCACACCCAGCATTGTATGTGGTTACTGGGGATCAAACTCAGGACCTTGCACTTGTGAAGCAGGCACTGAAGGCACTGGGCTAAATCTCCGGCCCTACTGATGAATTCTTATGTCTGTGATATTACACCTTGTCCTTTTCTCAATAGTATATGTAAAGCTATGAACTACGATATCTTCAGAGCTTCAAAACATTGAACTTTTAAAATAGTACATTTTAGTTTTGCTATATGTATTATTATAATTAACCTAAACCAAGAATAAGAACAATATTATAACAATGTTATTAAAAAACTATATATTTTGAATATCAAATCTAATGTATCATGTAAAATCTATCCAGTGAACTTTCAAGGACATCTAATATATTTATCAACCACTGATTTTTATCTTGAGATTTTGGACTGATAGCTCTTGGACAAAGCTTGTTATAACAGCTTTTCAAAAATCAGTGATTAAAATTTAATGCAGTGCTCACTTCAGCAGCACATATACTAAAAAAAAAATTAATGCAGTGTTGTACCAAAAAAATGAGTAGTTTGCAGTTTTAATTTTTCTTTTTCTAAACTTCCAGACCTGTTTCTGACATAGGGCTCAGCATTCACACAACACTTCTCAGAGATAAATGCATTTTGAGGAAAGCGTCTGGGTTTGGAATCTGCTCTCGGATACAGAGTATTACTATTAGCTGTGCGAGCTAGGAAGACTATTCTGCTCATTTTCCCTTCTTGTGAAATGGTTCTATTTTGGGTCAAATAAATAAATATATGTAAAAGTATTTTCACAACTGCCAAACACTCTATAAACACAAGCTGTTATTATTATTTCAAAAACTTTTGTCATGAAAATACCAAACAAATTATGGCAAAACACTATGGTATATGCTTCTTTACAAAGTATGAATGAGGTTCCAGTAAGTCTGGGAAACTTTGGGTTACAATGGATATTTTTTTTGTTTTTCACCCAACATCTCCCAATGGAGAATCCGTAATTTCGCATCTCTTGTGCAGTTACGCATCAAAGCCACATCTTATGTCTAAATTTAAAGAAGGGGGCTTAAGGAAGATTAAATGATGTAACACAGGAGAAATGGATGATGGTTTGAAATTGACCACTGACTGACGATGTAAAGGGGAGGAGTAGGAAGTGCCGTGGAACTATGCAAAAATTCTTCCCAAAGACTCTGAAGCTTTTTCCGCAATGAGTTCCTCCTATGTCATTTCTGTCATTTACTTTTTTTTTTTTTTTTTTTTTGAGACAGAGTCTCACTTTGTAGTTCAGGCTGGCCCAGAGCTCACTATGTAGCCCAGGTAAGCCTCGAACTCAGCAGTTCTCCTGCCTCTGCCTCTGTCGTTTACTTTTAAGGAGAAACATGAGGAACTGGAGTACGCACGTTAACAATGTAGTCAGTGAGAATAAGAAAGCTAACCCCAGAAAGAAACCTTTGCTTTTTCCTCATAGATATGGAAAAGTGTGTGTGTATATATCTTATATTTTATATATTCTCTCATTTATCCCTTTTCGGGTTAGTGGCCCAGAAAAAAACTGCGTTAGTTTTCTGTACTACTGTGACGACTTTATAGTTCACATTTGTCATTTGGACAGTCTATGCTTTCTCTCTTATGCCTTCTCCACTTCCTCTCTTCTCTGGAGCTCATTTTGCATTTTGAAGATCCTGACACTACCTTGATTATGCCAAAATGGAGCATTCTGAAACGAAATGCTAAATGTGTGATGGTACTGAAACTGCCTCTTTTAACACTTCACCATTACAATTTTGCCTATTTTCTGAATTAACCTAAACCAAGAATAAAGAAAATGTTATTTTTGTCTTCCTTTAGTCACGCATAGTTATTACTATAGAGGTTTCATGCATAAAATTAACTTGTAAAGATTCTTCTAAGTCTGGATTGGGCCTACAAACTGGCATTATTTAATAAGTTCCCCCAAGACTGTTTGATATAAGGAAACTATGGTCTACTTTTCTGTAAACATTGCAAGGTTCACAAACTCTTCCATTTTTATTCTATACAGTAAACAACAGAAACTGGAAAGGAATAAAATAGCTCCACAAGTCAGCATACTAAATTGCATTAAAATCTTTGCAAGTTATCCTAATTATATGTATTCTTTTTTAAATTTAGCTACGCATTTAAAAGACAGTGCTCTCTGATAGAACCTTATTAACTTCTTCATTATGGTCTGAGATGATCAAATTTATTTATAATGTTCTATTTCTCCTTTGGCAACTTGATCTATTACCAGGGTTGTGAAATATTTATTTAAAAGGTCTCTAATCTGCACTTGGTAGAGACAGGAGGATTGCTGAGTTCGCGGTGGCTTGCCTGGGCACCATAGTGAGCTCAGGGCCAGCCTGAACTACAAAGTGAGACCCTGTCTCCAAAAAGTAAAAAAAAAAAAAAAAAAAAAAAAAAAAAAAAAAAAAAAAAAAAAAAAAAAAAAAAAAAAAAAAAAAAAGCTCTCTATCCTGAGCTCCCAGGACCCCAGATCAAAAGAAGTTCATTTTATGACATTTTTGTAATATTGTATACATCTAATGAAGTTTGTTTTAGCATAGCATAATGTAATAAAAATATCTAAGATAATTAACATAAAAGAGAAAGAGTGTATTCACTTACAGTTTTGGAGATTTTAGACAATGATTGGTGGACCCCATTGCTTTTGTGTCTGTGATACAGCAGTGTATTGCAATGACAGCATATGGTGGAGCAAAATTTCAGTAAACAAAATTCTTTTCATTTGTATAGGACAATAATTTGGAAAGTACCATGGGAAATTTGTAAAATCTTTTGGGTAATACACATTCTATTGTCAGATAAGGGAATTATAGATAACAAAAGAATTAAGAGTAAAATGAGGGCCGGAGGGTTAGCTCAGTGGTTCCGGCGCCTGCCTCGCAAGCGCAAGGTCCTGAGTTTGATCCCCGGTAACCACATACAATGCTGGGCGTGGAGACAGGCCCACCAATGATCAACACCGCATACCAAAATGCCGGACGTGGTGGCTCACGCCTGTCATCGCAGCACTTGGGAGGCAGAGACAAGAGGATTGCTGAGTTCTCGGCGGCTTGCCTGGGCACCATAGTGAGCTCAGGGCCAGCCTGAACTACAAAGCGAGACCCTGTCTCAAAAGCAAAAAAAAAAAAAAAAAAAAAAAAAAAAAAAAAAAAAAAAAAAAAAAAAAAAAAAAAAAAAGAGTAAAATGAATATAATGAATCTGTATTTGAACTGAAGTACCAGTTTACAGCCATATAGATAAACAGATGAAAAGACTAGATAGATGATAGATGGATTGACAGATAGGTAGATAGTTTTAGAGCTATATATAGCTGTGCATAGGTACATATTAAATCCTTAATACACCTGCATGCAACTGAACAATCCTCGCACCCAGAATTCTGCTTCTAAATTTCACCAGTAAAGAGTAAACAAGAATTCTAGGCATTCTGCTAGGGCTAAAACATGGAATCAAAAGATGGATGCCTTTGGAATATTTTACAGTGTTAAAAGGAAAGATAAGTGATAGATACATGTCCAAGGAAGGAAGGAAGGAAAGAAGAAAGGAAGGGAGGTAGGAACAAAGAAAAGAAAAGAAAGAAGAAAGAAAGGAAAGAAGAAAGGGAAAAAAAAAGGAGTTGAAGTCTTAAGGAATCCAGAAAAAGCCTTAATGGGCTACTCTTTCAAACCCTGTATTTTAGTACTGTTACCATTAGCCAAGCCTTAAGGAATTTGCTCAATTAAAAATATAGCCATAGAATATAACCTGAAATTTACATAAATATCAGAGTTAACATTGCTATGGATAGGTGAATGAATAAATGACTTATCACATCTTCTTCATTCCTGTAAAATTTTATACTGACCACTGCATCTACTAGTGCAGACCCACTAGTCAAAATTGAGACTAAAGATATTCTACAGGATAATGAGACTGAACTTTCCATTAATGTATTGTGACAGTGTGGCAGAAATAAAATTTAATGCTAATGCATTATAATACGTTAGAATAGGATAACCATTCAGTGAACAATCGAAAAATCTGAATAAAATATTTAGGTCATATAATGCTGGTTTATCAGAATGATTTTGCTGCTTTTGGTAACTAGATTCTAACTCTGCAAGGAAATAGTTTGCTTTCATTAGTGTATCTATAAAAGGACTAGAATATTTAGATTTAAATCTGTAACTTTCAAAAGTATGAAAATTCCAGAACTGGGAATGCCTTAGTCTGTTTGGTGCTACTATAACAGAACGTCATAGAATGGGAAATGTCTAAATGCTGGGAATGCGTTCCACTGCTTTTGGAGGGTGGGAAGTGCGAATCAGGTTTGGCATAAGGAGCTAATCCTCACTTCTATGACGGTGTGCTAAATGCTGCATCTTTTGAAAAAAAAGGACACTCTTCCCCACATACCTGAATCGAGGAAGAAGCCTTCCCTTGCAGCCCTTTTGAGATTTTAAATCCGGAAAAAACCTTAATAGGCTAGTCTTTAAAACCCCGTATTTTAGTACTGTACCATGGCATTTAAATTTTAACATGTGTTTTGAAGACACAATTCAAATAGCAGACAGATAGATAATACTGAGAAACTAAGAGAAAGACAATACATGTATGAAGACAATTTAACACTCCAAAAGGTATATATGGTTTATATACTCCCAAACTCTTGATCAGTTTTACCTTAATTAGAAGCATATAAATTCTGATAATGAAAAATTACATAGAAGTCTTCAATATGGTTCTGGCATTTCCCTCTTTTCCTAGTACTTTGTAACACAAAGTCTTAAGACCGCATTGTACAAGAATTATTAGTAATGAGGGAAAAGAAAAAAAACTTAATGGTTAAAAAAAAAAAGGAAACAAACCTTGTGTATATAAGGGCAGGGGGAGAAGTAGGGTGGGAAGGGGAGGGGAAAAAATGAGAATTAAGTTATGTCATATACTGGTACAAATTCTCAATGTGGAGTGTAATTGTGATGTGTATATATAATGTACCAATAAATTACATTTTTTAAAAATTATTTTTTAATTGGCCAGGCTAATAGGAAACCTTACAGTTCATCTGCAATGTGTCCTATCTAATGTATATTATATCCTGGAATAAACTAAAGCAATGTCTTCAACAGTGTTAACCTGTCAAACCAAAAGAACACTTTCAATATTTTGAAAATAAAACTTAAGAAATTGGGCCCAGAAAGACAGGAGCAAGGGCAAGGGCAGAGAAGAGGAGGCTTCCTGCATAGTAAGGGGAGGTAGTGTCTTCACAGATTCCGCCCATCACCGGCGAACAATGGCTGCATTTACTGGGCTGCTGTATGCGTGCGAACCGCACTTGTAATTGAGGATGATTATGGTTAATGACTCCAGTAATGCGCACTTTCAAACCAGCAGGACAATGCAATTTGTATCAAACCTATTCAGTATCTCTTCAGGCATTTTGCCTGGTTTAATCTTAGCCCAGCGCTGGCTGCAGAGAGATTCTCTGGAAGCTTCACAGCTGGCTCAAATTAAAGATTTCGTGGTCTCCCCAGCCCTCAACCCCCAGGATATTCTGTGGGAAATAAAGCTGTTCGAGATTTCACATCATGGGACGGCCCAGGGCCTGTCGCACTTTAACATGACCACACTGAGATCCTCCGTTCTGAAGACTGAGGTTCTTGTGAAGGGCAAGAAAGTAAACACCTGAGATTCACCGGAGAGGTGAGAGCCCGTAGCAACCACACTTCTCGGTAAAAGAAGCTCTTTTACATTTCAATACACTGCGAAGCACAACATTCTGTGAGGTTTTCTAAAAGATAAAAATAACTAGTTAATCCAAAAATACGTCAAGTCTGTGTTCGTTCCATGATAGAGAGGAAGTCCCTTGTACATGAAATGGCTTTTGGAGCCCTTTAAGGAAGAGATTGAACTTAGAAATCAAACACATCCTTAAAATGAGAACTTTGGGTAGAAAACGTTAATATTAAGAAGTTTAACTATGCTTTTATTGGCTTCTATTTTTAAGGAACAGTAGTGCAAGGGGTTTCTACACTACATTTTCACGTCTCCCTTTTACACAGGTTCTCAGCATAGTGGAAGCATGACAGTTCTGTACACAGATGAGAAGGAAAAACATCAAGGAGCCTAAGTCTCAAGGCAATTACACTTCAGAATAAAAGATCTATTGTTCCATTCCTCAGTTTTGTGAGGAGATTATTTTTTTTTCCTGTGTAAGCAAATGCAAATGACTATTAGTTCGAGACAAAAGGATTCAGTGTAAACAAGAATTTCTGTGAATGGCAGCAGGAGGGTGAGGTCCCAAGTGAGGCGGAAGGGCAGGTCTTCTGTGGTATACCTGTGAAGAAGGGCAGGGTTCGCCCCATATCTGAGAGCAACAATGCTCTCTCTGTAGGAAGTAGAAAGCAACTTTGAAAACATATCCGTAACTCAGATGAGGCTTCCATCCCCAAGACTTTTACATTTTAGCTTCATTTTTAAATGTTCATAAATCAAACCGAGATGTTCTGAAATGTTTACTCACATGTTATGAGAGTTCAACTTTGTGACAGATACTTCACTTCGTATCGTAGATCCTGTTTTCCTATTCGTGGAACAAATAATGGTGAATATGAAAGTGCAGTTGTGTGATTGTAAATGGCTGAAACAAAACTGACTGTAAATGACTGAGTGTGGTCTAGCATGAAAATGCAGTCATTTCTGGTGTGAAAACCAATAAAAATGTCGTTTGTTATAAAGAGTCACTGGTTCAGTATTTAGCAGTTTCAATAACTGAGTGAAACAAAGAAAAACAGCTATAGGATCAACTAAAATATTTATATGATTATTTTTTAGTTTTCTTCCTGTATCATATTCATGTTTTTAAAAGTTATAATATAAAGAATAAAAAGGACAATGTTTTAGTCAACTTTTCATCACTATAACAAATATATTAAATAATAAACTTATACAAAGAAAAAGGATATTTTGGCCCACCATTTTGGGAGTTCCAGTTCATGATCTCTACTGACTTTAGTCTGAGGCAAACCTGTTTATCATGATAGGTTTACTTCTTAAAGGTTCCAAAACCTGCCTGGAGAATCAAGCTTGTAACACAGACCTTTGAGAGACCCTTAATATTCAAAAGCACAGATAGTTACTGTTGCATGTGTAAAAAAATACAAAATTTTCGGACATGTATATTTTGAGGAAAGTCCTTTCAAACTCTTAAAACATTGCAGTATGACTTGAATTCTCCTAGTACCTCTTTGAACAATTCTCTAAATGTCCTTCTAGTATTTTATATCTTTTCCATATTGATGTATCTTTACAGGCATTGGTAGCCAATATGCTGACTTTCTTGCTAAACAAAACATTAAACAAAGATGGCAACTTTCAGACTCCCTTGCAGCTATTTCTGTATGTCCCTCTATGTATTTCCTAGGAGATGGATCCTGAAGGGGATTGGAAAAGAGTAGCTTTCCCAAACTTGGTCTTGGGAATACTGAATTTCTCTTTCCTTTAACAAGTCATGTCGTGCATCTAGGTTTTCTAAATGTTGACAAGCGAGCAGCAGCAATAGATATCTGCTGAAACAACCCTATGATACAGTTGGGGATTTTCCAGTTTCCTTGTTTCTTAGTATGAAACTTGTAAGTTGAAATGTCCTGAAACAAACCGATCTCTAATGAAACTAGCAAGTGTGAATAATGCAGCATGATTCTAAAAATTCTGATGAATAAAACATAACAATTTTCATGTTTTAGATTCTGTTATTCATCTGTATGCTGTATTTCATGGTTAAGCAACATCAGTGTCACACCATCCTTCTCGGTGATAAAAGGGAGTGGACCATCCTTGTTTCCACAATTGTTTTTCATTTTTCTCTTCAGGAACCTTCTCTGTAACTGTTCACTGAATGACTCAGCTGTTATTTCAAGTGTCCCGGGTCACAAGCGCACTTCTGTCAGCAATTTTTGGTGTGACATGGTTGATTAGAGTGATTGATTACATTTTTGCAACATGTGACTAAATCATAGTCATAACTCTGTCTCAACACATTATCTGTTCTACTTGGAACTGGCATGCAAATAAAAATCATGTGAATGTTCGTAATTGGAATCTGGGCTCTTAGGAAAATCTCTTTTATTTTAATGTCTCCAGTTTGGTTATTAATGTCAATTCTCTTTGACCAGTGTAGACTGACTTTCTCCACTAGAAGAAGGAGAAAGGAATGTGTGTGTTCTTAAATGTCTTTTTAGAATTTTCTGTAATAATTACCTTTTTCCTAAAAGACTTATTTTAAATGGCATTACAGATTTGTAGGTGTTTCTTTGAACACTCAAAACTTTCTAAAGATGAAAACAAACCAGATCAAATTCTGACACTAAAAAAATATTATAATGCATAATCTGACATATATTTTGTGCTGACCATCCACTGTATAAAATCAGTCAGCAACCATTAGCATGAATGATTTGTTGATGTAGATGCAAAACTACATTGTCTTGCCTTTAATTTTTGATCTCATGGAAAGTCATCATGCAAATATATATGATGTGTCCACCTTCTACATATTGTGTAGGCTGTTTTCAAATAGTCTTGATTATTTTATGTATAAAAGATATTTTGATCTTTTCATTATTTATGCCATCCCAGTTCCTTGAAATAAGGGAATTGAAATGTTAACTACATTAATAACATCATGAGAGTGGACTTGGATGATGTATGGGATCAGAGAGGCCAACGCTTCTCAGCCTTTTGCATAGACACTGACACACCGTTAAAGGTCAGATTGGATCCATGAAACTTATGTTTCCCAAGCCTCTGGGATGGTCCTATTTTGCTCTGCAGTGCAACATGCTATGTTTTATATGGTGCTCTGGTGACACACAATGTACGTATATAAAACCTTAGATATTTACAGTAATGGTTAAACATTTCCAGTCTGTTATCAGGAAGATAATACAACTTCAGCAAATTTTTCCCCAAGATGTTTTCACTCCACAAAAAAAAAAAAAAAAAAAAAAAAAAAAAAAAAAAAAAAAAAAAAAAAAAAAAAAAAAAAAAAAAAAAAAAAACAGCTATTTTAAATAGCTAGTGCTTCCAGGGATATTTCCCTTTTACTTCTTCTTCAGAGAGCAGTTACTGAAATAATCTGATTAAATATAGAATATGACTAAACTACAACAACATTTCTGCTTTGGATAACAATTCCTTTTTTCCCAATGCCAGCTGCTAACCTTTCACTGTTCAGCATCTCAAACAGGGCACACTACAAAAGTGTCGTTTTAATTGACACTCTGAGGTCTGTATTCTCAGGTACTATTTGAAGGGTGAGGGAGGAACTGCAAGTTTTCTTTGTTAAAGAAAGTTCTGCACTGGAAAGGAATATGACCTGGTTTCAGATTTAGTTTACCCATGTCACTTGTGTACATTAAAAATGCGCCCTTTTTCACTTATGCATTCCTGTATTTAGTAAAAGTTATTGTTTTTAAATATACAGATTTTAGACAAGAGATTTCTCCTCTTGACAAAATTCAGGTTTGGTAATTTTTTATCTAGGACAGTATTGGTGGCAATTATATTTTTTAGCATGGTAAAATACTGTATTCTATATTCGGTTGTGCCACGTATGGAATCTAAGAAAATCTTAGATTCTATAAATTCTATAAGAACTAGTCCTATAAGTTCTATAAGAACTTTAAGTTCTTCTGGAAACATGATAAGAAATTAATATATTAATTTTTACTTGTTTTCAGGAAAATATGATTTAAAAATTTTTAACCAAGATGGTTATAAATTTTATAAAAGATTTATAGATGATACTTTTTCATAATAAACTCTGAGGACATAACATCTGGAGTGGTTTTTTTTGTTGTTATTTCAAACTCAACTCAAGCAAAGTAAAAAAAAAAATTCGGAATGCTACATGCCATGTTGAAAGCCTACATTAGTCAAGGGTTCTCTAGAGAAAGAGAACAAATAGGCTAGAGGGAGAGAGAGATAGAAAAAGAAGAGAAAGAGGGAAAGAGAAATATTTAAAAGAATCGCAAGGAAATGATTGTGAGGTCTGCCAATATCTGATCTGATTCAGGTTAAACTGGTTGTTTGGCCATTGTGGAGATCTGTGTGGAGATTTCTCAGAAAACTAGGACTATGGGTCCCATTTGACCCTGCTATACCCCTGCTAGGAATATACCCAAAAGAATTTAAAAACTCACATTGGAAAGACAGATGTACACCCTTGTTCATAGCAGCTCAGTTTGTGATAGCTCAATCTTGGAAACAACCCAAATGTCCATCAACTGGAGAGTGGATAAAGATGTG
>PVIC010034768.1:0-19563 GCA_004025085.1 Thryonomys swinderianus | reverse complement strand
AGGCTGGCCCTGAGCTCACTATGGTGCCCAGGCAAGCCGCCGCGAACTCAGCAATCCTCCCGTCTCTGCCTCCCGAGTGCTGGGATTACAGGCGTGAGCCACCACGCCCAGCATTATATGTGGTAACCGGGGATCGAACTCAGGTCCTTGCGCTTGCGAGGCAGGCGCCGGAACCACTGAGCTAACCCTCCGGCCCAACCTCCAACACTTTTATCTCTTGCCCTCATCTCCTGAGGCCAGCCATGGAAACTAACACTCTTCACAGAAACTAGAGGCTCTTTCCCAAAAAGCTAACCATGAAACCTGAAATCTTGCTCTAACCACTACTACCTTTCTGTGTGAGAGGTGATTATGCAGAAGCCTCTGATCTATCTTGTCTGATGGCAAATCTAAGATTTTCATACCCGAAGAGGTCTAAGTACACACCCAAAAGGAAGGAATACCAGAGATGCCAAGAGGAGTCTCAACAGACAGAGCTTGCTGAATTCTCCCCTCGTTTTATTAGCACTGGGTCAAAGATTTTTTTTCTACAATTTCTAAACTGCTGACCCTGCATCAGCAAGCCTACATATAAAAATAGAGAGCTTGGGGGGCCGGAGATTTAGCTCAGTGGTTAGGGCGCCTGCCTCAAAGTCCTGAGTTTGATCCCGGTGACCACATACAATGCTGGGCGTGATGACTCACGCCCACCAGCAATCAATACCACATACCACAGTGAAGGGCATGGTTGCTCACGCCTGTAATCCCAGCACTCAGGAGGCAGAGGCAGAAAGATTGCTGAGATCGAGGCTTGCCTGGGCTACATAGTGAGCTCAGGGCCAGCTTGAACTACAAAGTGAGACCCTGTCTCAAAAAAAAAAAAAAAAAAAAATAGAGCTTGGGGCTGGGAGTTAGTTCAGTGGTTCCAGCACCTGCCTCATAAATGCAAGATCCTGAGTTCGATCCCTGATGCAAAGCAAAGCAAAGCAAAACGAAACAAAACACCCAACAGAGCTCACTGTGGTTAGTTCAGTCTCTAGTCTGAAGGTTTCCATGTCCCATAAGACCATGATTAGGCTTTTCTCCTGCTAACCTTTCCCTTGTTATATAAGAGAACCCTCCCTTCCTTCTCTGTAGTACATACTCTTAAAAGCTTTTATCCTGTGCTTAAAAGGATACTCTTAAAAGCTTTTATCCTGTGTTTAAAAGGATGGGACTATGGCATACCTATCACCTGAGGAATGAGAGGAGCACATGAGACAGTGTCCTGTTGGGTTTCTGTGCATCCCACACAGGTGTATGTGTGCCTTCGCTGGGACATATACTTGTCCTTTAAATTGTTTTTTTATACTTAATACCTACTTGTTTTTGATTCTCTTTTTTTTTTTCTTTTTGGAGACAGGGTCTTGCTTTGTAGTTCAGGCTGGCCCTGAGCTCACTATGGTGCCCAGGCAAGCCACCACGAACTCAGCAATCCTCCTGTCTCTGCCTCCCAAGTGCTGGGATTACAGGCGTGAGCCACCACGCCCAGCATTATATGTGGTAACCGGGGATCGAACTCAGGTCCTTATGCTTGCGAGGCAGGCGCCGGAACCACTGAGCTAACCCTCCGGCCCCTTGATTCTCTTTTAAGATGGAGTCTTGCTTTGTAGTGCAGGCTGGCCCTGAGCTCACTATGTAGCCCAGGCAGGCCTGGAACCACAGCAATCCTCCTGCCTCTGCTTCCTGAGTGCTGGGATTACAAGGGTGAGCCACCACACCTGGCACTGTGGTGTGTGGTACTGATTGCTGGCGGACATGAGTCACCATGCCCGGGATTGCTGTATATGGTTACCAGGGACTGAATGCTGGACCGTTTCCATGCAAGGCAGGCACCAGAACTATGGAACTAAATCCCCAACTTTTTTTTTTTTTTTTTGCTTTTTCAGACAGGCTCTTGCTTTGTAGTTCAGGCTGACCCTGAGCTCACTATGGTGCCCAGGCAAGCTGCCGCGAACTCAGCAATCCTCTTGTCTCTGCCTCCCAAGTATTGGGATTACAGGCGTGAGCCACCCCATCCGGCATTGTGGTATGCGGTGTTGATTGTTGGTGGGCGTGTCTCCACACCCAGCATTATATGTGGTTACCAGGGATCGAACTCAGGACCTTGCGCTTGCGAGGCAGGCGCCGGAACCACTGAGCTAACCCTCCGGCCCCCCAACTTTTTTTTTAAAGGGGAAACAACAACATCTTTGCCCGTCTATAAATATACCTTTTTAACAGATTTTTCTTCCTCTTCTGGTTGGCTGCATCTTTTTTACTTTTTTCATCGTAAAGGGGATTGAACCCAGAGCTAGATAAGCACTTTGGCACTGAGCTACATCCCCAGTCCAGTTTTATTTTTTTCTGAGACAAGGTTTCTCTAAATTGCCTAGTTAATACTGAATATGAGATCCTTCTGCCCCAGTCTCCAAGTAGCTGAGATTACACAGACATGTGCCACCACATGCTGCCCAACACTTTCTTTGTATGCACATATCCTAATGCATGTAAAGTGAGTCCCTATAGATAAGATACCTGAATTGTTTATAGCACCACACTGAAATCTTTGCAACTGAAGCTTCCAGACAGACCTCTTGGGGAAACTTCACATAAGGAAGGAGGTATGAGGAGCTCCAGAGCCCTGAGGTCTATACCTCGGCTAAGTGACTAACCACAGTGATCCTTCCTGGGCCGCTCTTGCCTCTGATGCACAGTGATGTGCCTCAAGGGGTCTCTGTCAGCCCGAACACCTGTAGATTTGAGCATTCTCCCCCAACCCTGCACCTGCAGCCCAGGATGCAGCTGCCCAATACTTACTCAATGGGGAACCAGTCGCTGCACAGGTGCTTCACAGTGTCTATGTCATCGTGGCAAAGGAGGCGCAGGCTGACCTCGCTGAGGGCACTGGATGGCACCACCTCTGTCATTCACACCTGCAGGAAGAAGAGGAAGAACCACCTAGTAGCTTGTTCACCTGTTACTGGGAGGTAAGCAAGGAGCTTGAGCTAGAGAAAATCTATTCTCATATCAGCTGGGTGCTGGCTTTGCAGATAAAGGAGCATGAGTGGGGTAAGGCCTCAAGAAAGTGAGGCAAGCCTGCTTCCTGTCCATCCCTCTTTCTTCTCCACTCTGAGATGCCCACTGAGCTCCCTAAGAGGCCTCCACACCGCTTGAGCTGGCCATGTCTTCTGACAGGTTCCCCTGCTACAGAAACCACAATAACCCTAGGCCAAAGACTTTTCCAAACCATTCATTCATTTTGTGGTATAGGGATTGAACTCAGGACCTTATACTTGCTAGGTGCAGTGCCACTGAGCTAAATCCTCGGCCCAACTCCTCCTAACCTTGGTGGCCAAGGACAAGATTGTGGCTCAGCAGCCTCCATGCCTTGTTCCCCCAGCAGTAGCCTCATGGGCCAGGGGGAGTGAATAGCTGCTTGTGGAGGACATAGAGGGTGAGGCACACTCCTTTCCACACAGCAGACAGGCATGCACAGGCAGACAGAGACTCTGAGAGACAGTTCAAATCAGCGCCAACACTCTTTTTGTTGCAGTGGTGGTCCTAGGGTTGAAGCCAGGGAGTGGTGATCTATCACCTCAACCCTTTTCTTGATTTTAGTTTGAAACAAGGTCCTGTTAAGTTTCCCAGGCTGGCTTCAAACTTTCAACCCGCTTGCCTTAGACTCCCAGACTGCTGGGATTACAGGCCTGGCCATCTCGTTTTATTTGAAAGGAGGAAAGAAAAAAGTTCAAGTGCTGGCCTCTGACAAAAGAGAAAACTGACAGTTTTTTTGTTTAGGTTGGCAGCTGGCAGTTAAAAACAAAAAACGACTACTCATTTATATTATCTTTCTGGAACTGAAAAATTCTTTTTTACTTAAGAATGACAGCTAATAAAAGTAAAAACAATGAGACTCAGAAAGTGGCAAAGCACACCACACCCAGGACTCTGTGAAAGCACCAGAAACATTCCAGAGCCATCTGATCAGCCTCTCCTACTTCTGGCTATGATCAATGGGAAATGGCCTAAGCCCCAGGGTCTTCCTGTCCTACATGCTAGGTCAGAGCACAATCCAGTTCTCATTTATTTGTTTCCGCAACATGGGAGAGCAAACCCAGGGCTTTGCTAATGTTAGGTAAGTTCTCTACCACTGAGTCACATCCTGTAACAGTGCAGCCTTCAGGCCTCATTTCCTTCAGGCCTCACCAATGACGCTTGACACAGGACAATAAGGTTAGTGACATCCAAAAAACATGGACATTTACTATTCTACATTGAGTTTCTTCAAAAAGTCAGTATCATTAAGGGTACAAGTATAGATGAAAAGATACAATTGTAATGCATAAATCTCTGAAAAAAAATTGAAACACTTCAGGGAAATAAACATAGGCTAGCTTATATATTATGAAGTTCCTATTAATATTCTCAGATGCAGTGAGATAAAAGTGGTAACATAGGACAAAGTCTTTCTTAGAAGATGCATGCTGAAATATTATATAGTAAAACACCACAGTTTTAAGTGGTTCAGCAAGCATCACAAAATGCTATCAACTGTCAGACCTACCGGCCTATAGGGCACACCATGCTATACTCATCACTGTCCTATGTGTAACTTTTCTACATGTTTGAAAATGTTCACAATAAATGTTGAGATTTTGATCCCTGGTACCAAAATACACAAATAAATGTTGAGGTAGAAAGGACAGTCATTACTTGCTGCAGTCCACATCATGCTCAAGGACCTAAAAGACCTAGACATTCAGCCCTCAGTTCAACAAAGCCAAGTGAAACACCCACAGCAGCTGCTTGAGGTCACTGTGCCTGCTGCCCCAAACATGGCTTAGCACAAGGCCTTCTCCCAGCTTCCACAACCTGGAGGGTGCCCACTTCATCACCCCAGGCAGAGCTCCAAAAGTCCCACTGGCTGAGTCCACGGGATTTCTGAGCCCTCAGGGTATGGCTACCTCCAAACAGGACATCATTGTGGATCACTGGCTCACTAGAAATGGTGGGATGAACGCCAGTGGTCAGCAAGATTGGCCAGGAGAGCCAGTGGCATTCAGGTAGATCTACCTCAGCAGGGGAAAGGCTGGGGCACAGGAAGTGGAAGAAGGAAGCAGCAAGGAAGTCCTGAACCTCTGGGGACTAACTGCAAAGGTGCTGGGGGGTGGTCGGGGAAGAGATTTCTTTTTTTCTTTGAGATAGGGTTTTGCTTTGTAGTTCAAACTGGCCCTGAGCTCACTAGGTAGCCTAGGGTAAGCCTCGAACTCACAGCAAACATCCTCCCTCTGCCTCCTGAGTGCTGGGATAACAGGCATGAACTACCGAGCCTAACACTGTGGTATGTGGTACTGATTGCTGGGGGTTTGAGTCACCACGCCCAGTATTGTTGTATGTGGTTACTGGAAATGAACCAGGGACCTTGAGGTTGCTAGGCAGGCACTGGAACCAGTGAGCTACATCTCTGGCCTGGGAAGAGATTTCTTTTTTTTTTTGAGACAGGGTCTCGCTTTGTAGTTCAGGCTGGCCCTGAGCTCACTATGTAGCCCAGGCAAGCCTCGAACTCAGCAATCCTGCCTCTGCCTCCTGCGTGCTGGGATTACAGGCATGAGCCACCACACCCGGCACTCACTTGGATTTTTAAATCCAAACATGAAACTTCAAGGTGTCACTCTTCAGAAAGTTTGTTCTTGGTTGTCCTGGGTCTGTGGCCCAGTCATTTGCTTCAAGACATGGGTAAGTGAAGCAATTCAGAGGAGAAGACAGAAGAGCTTTCAAGACCTGAAAAAAAAGCCTGGCCTGGTCTCTGCCCTATGCATTCTTTTCCCAACCTTAGCTGTTTGTGAACCTCACCCTCTCTGACACTAAAATGACCCCTCTGGTCACTATGTTGTATGGTGCCTGTACAGAGAAAGGAAGGTGCTGGACCTGGGCTTAGCACTGTCCACAGTGGCTGGGAATCCACCACTAATACACTTCACAGGGCTGCCATGTGCTTGGGACACAGAGTGGAACCAGAGAAGAGTTGTCAAGACCCTCCCAACATCCACAGGTGCATTTCCCCTCCCTTCAAATGTTGGGGCATTCAGAATCTGGGGGACATGGAACGGGGTATGATCACCTTCCAGAGGTATGGAAGCCAGGAACCAGCCTACTTCCTGGAGACCTCTTTCTGTAGCAGCCCTACCCTAACACTCCCTGGTGTTAGAAACAGAGGTGCTATTTCAGCTACCAGACAAGTACGTTACTTGAAAGATCACCTTATTCTCACAATGGCTACAGAGGGCTTGGGCTCCCCCTTCAGCCTCAGGGAGAAGGCTTCGAGGTCAGGGCAGTGGGACCACACCACCAACCTGCACTGCCTGTTCTTTCATGTCCATGGTGCATCCTAGGAAAGCTAGGTAAAGCGCTCGGTCTACACCGTGCTTGTGCATCCAGGCCCTGCTGGGACCAAGAGGGACCAGCATCCCTCTGGCAATTCCAGTCCCACGTCCCTTGGAATAGTTCTCTAGCAAGGTGCTTCACTTTTCCATATGTGACTCCAAGATGACGCCACAACCTCCAAGTCACTGGAAAGATAGTACACCAGAGGGTCACTGTTATAGCTACTGCAATCCCCAGCCAGCTCCACATCGCCCTCCTCCCCGTCCCGAACAGGGACACTCCAGTATTTGTAATCTATTTTGCACTCACTCCCACCAGGGGCTGTCAACACACTGTACGTGCTCTCCTGGACCAGCCTCCCCGCCACATTTTTTTACCTTCCAGATAACAACCTAAAAGCCCTGCTACCCTCCCATTTTCCTCCTATACTCCTCACCCCCACCTTCCACTCACCTCATGAGCCCACACCACCTTCAGCCCTCTCTGAAATCCAGCCACCTCCCACAAGGAATCTCCAGCCTCTGCAGCTCACCCTTCTATCCATCCCTTTTCCAAGCTCTTATCCCCCCACCCTAAAACAAAGCATCACCTTTGTCCTTCCCCTTGTCCGAGGCATCTTCTCAAGCCAAGCACAAGAGAAGATTAGCACAATCTTCTTCACACACAAGAATTAAAGACCACAAGGCCCCTTAAGAATGTGAAATTCTGCAGATACACGGTTTATGAGCTTGAAAACTCCAAGAATAAATTTTAACCTCTTGCCTCTAGGCTAGATGGAGAAAAGGAAAAAGACACCAGTTAGTGTAGATCCACTGCACTGCACACAATGAGATGTGCTAAGGGCTACAAGTAGACGGCAAGTGAAGCAACAGCGCATCTGTTCAGCTGAGGGCTGGGGATTTAGCTCAGTGGCATCACGCCTGCCTGGTAAGCACAAGGTCCTGAGTTTAACCCCCAGAACTGAAAAGAAAAAAATAAAAGAGTAAGTCCTTCGGGGGATTTTGGAATCATCTGCTCAAATGAGCGGTTGCCCGTGGGTGAACAAGATATCTCTAGAGCAGCCTGGGTTTCTTCCAAAACTTCAGGGTAGTAGAAATATGAATAATTTGGAGGGTGACAAGAAACAAACACCCACTTCTCCACATACTTCCAAGGAGTATCCTGCTAAATCTTCATGCTCTGAGGGGAGCACAATATACTGGTCACATTTAACTTGACAGCTCTCTTCAAATATGTATTGAAGAGATTGGAAGATTTAGTTTTGAAGTATGAAGTTCTGGAACTGATTAAAAGAACCAATGGTACCAGAGACCAGAAAGCAGTTACTGGAAAAGAACCGAGAAAAGAAGTGCTATGCCTCTTTTTGTGGTTGTCAGAACCACATGGATCTGTTCACTTAGGCTGTGCACTGGCCACATATTCATTATAGCTCAGTTCGAAATAGCACCAAGCAAGGCCGGTAATTTGGCTCAGTGGTTCCGGGATCTGCCTTGCAAGTGCAAGGTCTCGAGTTCGATCTACCACATACCACAATGCCAGGTGTGGTGACTCAGGCCTGTAACCCCAGCACTCAGGAGGCAGAGGCAGGAGGATTGCTGTGAGTTCGAGGCTTGCCTGGGCTACATAGTGAGCTCAGGGCCAGCCTGAACTACAAAGTGAGACCATATCGCAAAAAACAAAAGCAAAACAAAAAAAAACAGCACTAAGTGGCTTGGGCAAAAACCAAGTCCATACCTAGCCTTTCCTTTGGGTCAAATGTTCCCTTCATTTCATGCTGTGAACCCACTTCATGTCATTAATGTTTTGCAACTATGTGAGAATATCAGGCTCTGCTTTAAGGGCTGGAGTCACAGCAAGGATCTGCGAGGAATCTCTCATCACACAAAGGCAGGAGCACACTGGGGCATCACAGTGCTTTCCTGGGCTATTACCTAACCACAGATACTGTTGCTTCTGCTAGAGGAATTTCACAGCAAAAGTAAAGTGTTATCAGTCTATCTGGGAGGGGATGGAGATGTTGCCTCCCCACAGGGACCAGAGGGAAAAGGAAATAATCCACCCCCTTGCAGCCTCACAGAAATTGGACCTCATGCACAGGGTCCCAGCAGGTGGAAAGAGGTCCAAATATCTCACATCTCCCTGGCATGGTTGGCAGTGCTTTTCTGCTCACCAAAAGGCTGAAGCTCTCAGGGTCTCCATTAGAGCAGTTCAGGGCCAGACTGTGGAAAGGATGCCTCACTTTTTGTAGCCACCATTGGTCAGCGTCAGAATTGGAGAATGACAATGAAGAGGAAAAACAAATAGAAGGTGGACATGAACAAAGACAGAACCCAAGACTGGGGCCAGATATGGAGCTGAGACAAAACCAAATGGCCTCCTTGCCTGAAAGCTTCAGATGGGTCTTCTGTTCCTGGGATAGAAAATGAGGTTGAGATGAGACTGCACTCCCGGCTCTCAGCTCAAGCAGGAAGACCAGCTAGTGCTCACAGCAGGGACACCAGAGGAAAAGGCTGGCCGGTGAGACAGGACAGCCAATAAGAAGTGCACCGACCTGGTGGCTCTTCACACTGGGGATCTTGGTAGGAGCTGCCTGATGGGCAGAGGCCCAGAACAGAATTCCAAGTTCAGAGTGAGTGAGGGTGCCAAGTAGTTTGGTTTGGAAAAAACAAAAAACAAAAACCACCTATGTCTTAAGAGGTGGGGCACAAAACATAGTAATAGTCAAATTTATTTGATTAGCATTTTTTCTTTTTTCTTTTTCAATTTTTGAGACAGGGTCTTGCTATGTACTTCATGCTGGCCTGGAACTCACAGCAATCCTCCTGCTTCACTTTTGCAAGTATTGACATTACAAGAGTGCGCCACCATGCCTGGCCAAAATCCACTTTTAAAAAAAATTACAAGTTTTACAAAAACATTTCGAAAAGGCTTTAAAAGAACATTCTCTTTTTCTGGAAAGAGAGGAATGCTCTTTTAAAATCTTCTTGTTTTTAAAACGTAAAAGTAACTCATATTCACAGTAAATTCAGATTTCATGCACAATATAGAGCAAAAAGGAAGAATCCTAGCCAGGGATTTAGCTCAGTGGTCCCAGTAGACTGGCAAGCACAAGCTTCCGAATTCGATCCCGGGTAACCACACAACTCAATGCCGGGCATGGTGACTCACACCTGTAATCCCAGCACTCTGGGACGCAGAGGCAAAAGGATTGCCAAGAATTTAAGGCTAGCCTGGGCTACATAGTGAATTCAGGGCCAGCCTGAACTACAAGGAAGAATCCTGAGCTTGCCTTACTCCCAATATAATGGGGGATTTTTTTGTTGTTTTTTTTGCAGTTTATATGAGAAAAACTTTCAAAAAACCCAACAACAACAATACAGCAAAGGGCTGCAAATGTATGTGCAACCAGGCTATACAGATCTGTCAGGCACTGTACTTTCTTCATGGATATTTTAATGACAAGTTAAAAGGGAGGGCTAGGGGTTAACCAAAGTAATCTGAAACTCAAAAGAGAAGAACTTCAAATGTCTGACCTACTAGATATACTAAAAGTAGAAAGACTAAGAGGTGAATGTCTACGAACTAGTTACAACTACAGTTAAAACAAACTTCTTCCAAAGAAAAAAGTATCTAATGATACAAAATGCCAAGGGAAGGTGGGAAATATTGCTGCATTAACAGTTTCTGTAAAAAAAAAAATCCTTTTCAGTACTTAAGGGAAAATGACCGATTTACTATTTTGTAAAATGGAAATACTTTCTTCTGATAGTTATGGCTCAAATTTCAAAATTTGCCTGGCTAAACCGATCCTATTTTGGGGAAGGAAAGGAGAAAAAAATAAGACAAAACTCCATTTGATTTTTAACAACTACTCTACCAAAAAAAGAGCTTGAAGATTTTTTTTTTTGAGACAGGGTCTCGCTTTGTAGTTCAGGCTGGCCCTGAGCTCACTATGTAGCTCAGGCAAGCCTGGAACTCAGCAATTTTCCTGCCTCTGCCTCCTGAGCGCTGGGAGTACAGGCATGAGCCACCATGCCCGGCACTGTGGTATGTGGTATTGATTGCTGGTGGGCGAGAGTCACCATGCCCAGCATTATATGTGGTTACCAGGGATCAAACTCAGGACCTTGCACTTGCGAGGCAGGTGCTGGAACCACTGAGCTAAATCTCCAGCCCTTGAAGAATTTTTTTTTTTTTTTAAAGACATGGTCTTTCAAAGATGACCAAACCCCCCCCCCCACATTCTCTCATCTTCCTGTGGAAGCAAAGGAAAAAAGGACTTTCTCCAACATTTGTTTTGTGTCCCTGTTCACGACCACTTCCTTGTCATTTCCCTGGAAATTTAAGTCTGTGTTTAGAACATTTTTCCTGGTATTGGTGCCCAAAATGCTATGCCATTCTTAGGGTGGTAGGTTTAAAAGTCAGTGTTGAGTTTATTATAGGGTAAAATAGATGGTGATGACAATTTGGAGAGACACTTGAAAATATCTATGTGGTCACACTCACAGCTAGCTCTCATCATCCTGGGGGAGTATGCCCCTTAACCATATGGTACCTATCTGGGGAAGAAACTGGGGGGAATCTGAGTTGCTTAAGAGCAGGATAAGGGAATAATCACCATTTGCTCTCACTCCCTCAATACCTGGACATCTCAAACCACTGAGCTATGGCCACCTGGGGAATGACTGTCAAACTTCCCCACTGGGATACTCCAGCTGCATGTTCACTGTTAATATGAGTCCCAAGCCATTTCCTGCAGAAAGCTCTGGATCCCCATGCAAATCCCTTTCTCTCACTCTATAAGCATTATGCACGTATTTTAGTGCTGCTAGCAGAATATGAACCTAACAGAAAGTACACATTTGGTGTTCAAACATACAGCCATGGTATATCTGGGCTTCACAGAGATCCTGCACTGTCCTGTCAACTGGCCCTTTTCGGAGGTCATGTTAAAATAGGTCAGGCTGGGGAATTAGCTCAAGGGGTACCGTGCCTACCCTGGAAGCAGAAGGGCTCGAGTTTGATCCCAAGTACCGCAAAATATAAAAAATACAATACAGTGCCAGGTGTGTTGGCTCACGCCTGTAATCCCAACACTCAGGAGGCAGAGGCAGGAGGATTGCTGAGTTCGAGGCTTGCCTGGACTACGTAGTGAGCTCAGAGCCAGCCTGAACTGCAAAGCGAGACCCTGACTCAAAAAAACAATACATCAGCCAGTCATGGTGGTGCATCCCTGTAACCCACCAGTTGGAAGGCTGAGGCAGGAGGCTCACTGCAAATTCAAGGTCAATCTAGGCTACATAATAAGTTCAAGGCCAGCCTGAATTACATAGTAAAAACTGTCTTAAAAAACAAAAAATAAAACAAAAAAGGATTATGTCAAGAAGGAGCCAACAAAGGCATTTAAAACCACTTGCTGACTCAAATTTGACATTTGAACTAAGCATGAGAGACTCGGCACTCCCAGAATTATTTTGCAGGCCATCACTGTACACTACACAAAAGCATTTCCTACAACAAAATCAGAATCCATTTCAGTGCAGAGCTCACACACTAGCCTTACTTTCTGCAAGAGGATGTGAGGTATCATACACACTTTGAGAATTTTTTCCAGGAGGTGATGAAGATAAGATATAAATGTGGAGCCACCATTTAAGAGAAAACACCTCTGAGCTGGGTGCAGTGGCACACACCTGGAATCCCACTGAGGGAGGTGGAAGTAGGAAAATCACGAATTTAAGACCTGCCTGGGCAACTTGGAGAGATTGTTTCAAAATACAAAAAGAGCTAGAGATGTAAAGCACTCAGGCCGGAGATTTAGCTCCAGTGGCTTTAGGATCTGCCTACCAAGCGCAAGGTCCCTGGTTTGATCCCCGGTAACAACATACAACACTGGAGGGCATGGTGACTCATGCCCACCAGCAATCACTACCACACACCACAGTGCTGGGCATGAGAGCTCATGCCTGTAATCCCAGCACAGAGGAGGCAGAGGGAGGAGGATTGCTGAGGCTACACAGTGAGTTGAGGGCCAGCCTGAACTATAAAGCAAGACCCTGTCTTAAAAAAAAGTAGTAAAGCACTCATGGTTTCAATCCTCAGTAGCATGACCACTACACACACTCATACCTCTGAAGCAGCCACATTCTACTTAAATGAGGGGCCTGACACAGTATCAATGGGCTCTCTGGCCTACTTCAGCAGAGCAAAACAGTTCACTGGACTCTTCAACTCAAGTGCTCTGAAGACTCTGTTTCCTATGACTGCAATGTAAAGAATCTTGCATTCACCTGATCAAACATTTCTCAGAGGGCCGGAGGGTTAGCTCAATGGTTCCAGCGCCTGCCTTGCAAGCGCAAGGGCCGGAGTTCGATCCCCGGTAACCACATACAATGCTGGGTGTGGAGACTCACGCCCACCAGCAATCAATACCGCATACCACAATGCTGGGCGTGGTGGCTCACGCCTGTAATCCCAGCACTCGGGAGGCAGAGACAGGAGGATTGCTGAGTTCACGACGGCTTGCCTGGTCTACATAGTGAGCTCAGGGCCAGCCTGAACTACAAAGCGAGACCCTGTCTCAAAAAAAAAAAAAAAAAAAAAAAAAAATTTCTCAGACTGCCAGAAGCACTCTAACAGACAGGGACAGCATGTGGGGGGATGAATAGCCAACCAACAATGATAGCATCATCCTTCTTGGTCTCATTTCAAGTGAATCATTTGGCCCTCAAATCTCCTGACATCCAGGAATTTTCTCCTTGTCAGAAGCATGCTGTTGCTAAGCAAAGTGGACTACTCACATCTAAAGATACCACACTGTCTGTCTGCCCAGGGGTGTGGTTAAAATAAACAGTGACAAAGTCACTTCAAGTTACAATTAGGAGAGGCTAAAGATAGGGCACATGAATACCTTTTGAAAAAACTGTGTTTTATGCTTGCATGCTGACATCAGACTATGCCTGACTGGTTTTAATCATCTTCACAGAAACTCACCATGTTGTGTAGATCTGTGAAATGAAACTCCTAACAAACCACACAATGGCAGAGTCACCCACACAGAACCCACACTCAAAAGAGCTGATGTGCATCATTTTTTGAATATTATAAAAGTTTACTTAAAACAAATATGAAAATGTGTATGATTCAATTTTCAGTCATAGTGAAACTAGCACTTTGAAGAGGGGCATAGATTTCTCTGCTGAAGTCAGTCATTATTTAACCCACTCCAAGATTTCCAATATGATACTATTTCCTTGTATTATTATTACCATTTCAACATTGTTCTGTGGCCATACTAGTTGGCATCTCTACATATTCATCTGTAAGATTCCTAAAGAGATCAAATCCTCAAAGTATTCCTTGGACATGTACATCACCATTTAAATTTTTTTTTTTTTTTGAGACAGGGTCTTGCTTTGTAGTTCAGGCTGGCCCTGAGCTCACTATGTAGCCCAGGCAAGCCTTGAATGCAGCAATCCTCCTGCCTCTGCCTTCTAAGTGCTGGAATTACAAACGTGAGCCACCATGCCTGGCAATCACCATTTAATTTCAGTATCTTCTTGTCCATAAAATTTTTCAGCTCAGGAAGGTGAGCCTTGCTCATTAAGTTTAATCCTTGGGCTCAGAGCTCCTCTGAAAGGAAATCTGCGGCCCCATGACACTCCTATGGTAGGCTTCCTGCTTTGCTTTACATCTTGCACAATATTTTTGATGAGTACAAAATACTAGGGTGAGGGAATAAAACCTATGTTCACTCCTGACTGGACTGTCTAGAAAGATGGCCTTGGAATATCTCCTAGCTTTTAATTTCATCTACTTGAACTCAAAATGATTCATTGACACGTACTGTGTGTGTTTATCAGTGTGTGTATACGAATTGGATGTCTTTTGTTTCTTTTTAAGTCAGTGATGTAAGACTCTCTTCCTGCTGCCCTGTCAGACGACAGTATTATGGCCAAAAGACTCTAGAACCCCTCAACGCTGGTTTTACTTGGACTGCTGTGCTTGCATAGACCTTTGGAGTTCCATAACTCCCTACATGGTCAGCTTACCATTAACTAGTGATTTTATGTCTTCAGTGCTTTGGTAAAAAAAGAAAATCTTCCAACTGGCAATTTTTTTTTTCAGTGATTAAGTTCCACTTCAGACACCACAGTGAGCCACTATTGGGCTACTTTTCTTTCAGGATCAAGGAACAAGAGACAAAAGCACATGACTCAAGGACTTGGCCAAGGGAAAAGAGAGTAAAGCAGCGGCCAAAGTTCATGTTTATTGCAGAGTATCTCCTTGCTTGATCCTCCAGGTCGTGGGCTCAGAAACCAACTGGACACACACAGATACTTGTTAGCTCCTCTCACCCCCAATTTTTCCAATGGGACAAGTCACAGACCCCTTTTTTACTCATCAGCAAGTGCCTAACTTCGCAAAAATAGGAGTCTGTGCTGGAGGGTTAGCAAGGCCGGACTCTAACTAACCAGAACTGGAACGCTTGCATTTGTCCTAATACCAAAAAAGACGGCGAAGAGAAGACGTGGGAGGTGGAAGGACAGAGCCCTGGGGTCAGAAAAGAGCATACAAGTCAGCAAACAATTATCCTGGCTCAACAAGTACCAAACAGAAGCGAGGGACAGGCGAGGCGGGGGGGGGGGGTGTTAAAATGAGCGAGGCCCGACCTTTCACCTCGAGGGATACCCGCGGGGGGGCACCCAAACCACTCTTTTTAGTTCCAATACCCAGGACAACTCACCTTGGGGTCCGGTGCGGAAGTGGCCCCAAGGAAAGGGCCGCTTGCCAACCTCCGAACTCCAGTCGCTGCCACCTAAACCGACCCGCAAGCCAGGCGCCCTAACAACGCAATAGGCGTTGGGCCACCCCCAGAGGGGTCGCACTTGCCTAGTACCTGAGCTTCCGCAGGTCCCAGACGAGGGCCACTCTTAGGTCCCTTCCGGGCTCCACCCCGCCACCTACCGCCTCACCTCTGGCAGGAGCCGGCCGCAGCTACAAGCGTCGCGGAGCTCAGCGCATCCTGGGGGAAGAAGGAACTGGGACGGGAGACTGCTCGGGCTCCCCCCCACCGCCCCGAAACGCGTTATGTAAGACTGGGGCCGCAGCCGGGACGGAGGCGGCTGCCCGCAGCACTTCCGCCGCCCCCCCCACCGTGTCCGACCGGTGGCACAGCCCGGAAGCCCATTGGCCGTTGCCCTACACTTCACCGCCCAGCGTGACGCCCCTGCCGCCATCTTAGGAGTGGGCAGATCGCTAAGGGCACGGGTGGCAGCCACAAGAGAACCACGAACAAAGGGTAGTGATCACCAGTTGCCGGCCCTTAATAGAGAAGGGTTGATATCCACAAGCCAGTGGTTGCACGTTCAGCGCACAAGAAGGCTGCTGTCCAGGGCCAACACTTCCCTACCAGACGTGGATACTGCTGTTGCTCGGCCTGGCAGCTACACTAGCAAACCTGACAGCCTTGTCGAGCGGTCCCCTACCCAACTATTACGGTGGCCGGCAGCACAGCGCCACGGCCGGGTCACGCGCCTGCGCAGACAGTAGCGGACAGGAGGTTGGAGTTTAACTGCAAAATAGGTGACAGTTTCCCTCAGGTTAGAGGGGGTTTTCTATATCAAAAGATCTGCGGCTTTGTTAGTAGCTAATCTGTGTTGGAAGAAATTTTAAACAGGAATTTATTCTCTGCTTTCAAATAACTACAATGATTCACATAATCAAAGGATCAGGAATCTGACCACAGTCAAGAAAATTGCTTGCTCTACATTTCTTTTCTGCCTTTCCAACTTGCTAGAATATGGATGATGAATGCAGGAGGCAAAACCCTACCTGGGTCCCTGCTATTCACCATGGGCTGTGATTCAGCATCAGCAGGGGACTTGTTAAAATTACAGAATTTCAGACAGGTGTGACATACCTACAATCAATTCCACCATTTCGGGGGGCTAAGGCAGGAGGATCCCCATTCCCAGCCCAATCTGGGTAATTCAACAGCTTAATGAGACTGTCTCAAAATTAAAATAGAATAAAATAAAAGCTGAAAAGGTAGGTCAGTGTGAAAGCCCTAGGTTCAGTAGGGGTTGGAAGATGCAAAAGCTCAGGACCCATCCATATTGATATTTTCAATCAAAATTTGCATTTAACTCAAAATTGGTGCTCAACAAGATGCCTAGATGAAGTGTAAGCACATTAAAGTTTAAGAAGCACTCCCTAGGACTATCTGGTGACAAATTAAGGTGATTCTGTTGTTTCTAGGGTTCGGTGCACAGCACTAGGGGATGAACTGGCAAATTAAGGGCATATATATATCCAGTCCAATTTTAAGAACTTCTAAAACACAAATGAAAAAGTGATTACTGTGCCAGACCTTCGGGCCAAGCAGAAGAGAAAAAGCTTCCCAAGCAAAGCAGTTATACATCCTGCAAGGCATAAAGGGTAACAGGAAATCATCCTCTGGGTTTGAGATAAACAGCCTGGCCTACTTGGGTCCAGATACCCCCAAGGATCACCAGACTTCCTTTCCCCAGAACAAAAGACTTCCTCCACTCCAAGAAAAATATTTCCCACTCCTCCTGGCATTACCTATTTAAACTCCCCTATAAAAATTCCTCCTTGCCGAAACCCAAGCTTATGTTTTTGTTTTGTATTGTTTTGCTTTTTGCCATACTGGGGATTGAACTCTGACCCCGTGTGCTTCCAAGGCAGGCGTCGTACCACTTGACTAAATCCCTGGCCAAGCCTGAACTTGTTGCACTTGAATAAAACCTTGCTTGTTGCTTGATTTTTGGCCCCTCTGGTGGTCTCAGTCATGCCTCAGTTTACCCTAACACTTTCCTCAGGGCTTCCTGTATGTCATCCACAGTAATCAAGACCTCATTAATTCATTCATTTAGACAGGGTCTCATTCTGTAGTTCAGGTTGGCCCTAAACTCACTGTGTACTCCAAGGCAAGCCTTGAACTCAGCAATCCTCTTGCCTCTGCCTCCCAAGTGCTAGGATTACAGGTGTGACCACCATGCCTGGTGTTGTGAAAGTGGTACTGACTGCTTGTGGGTGTGAGTCACCATGCCCAGTATTGTTGTATGTGGTTATCAGGATCGAACCAGGGACCTTGTGCTTGGGGCAGGCACCAGAACCACTGAACTAAATCCCAAGCCCAAAGACCTCATTTATGATCAGGAAAAGGCACCATGTGTAACTACAGAGATTCTACCCCACCCCATTCCAAGGTGGTTCCTAAGTGGTTGAATCAGTTTGGGCCACCACTTCCTCATGTGATTAGTTCAGATGACCTGAGAGGGGCTACAGTTTGGTTCACCATCTCTGCAGTATTTTGACATGATCCACCTGACCCTGTAGGCTGCTAACTTTACGATTACTACCCTCTCCTGTACTGAAAGTTTTGCTGCAACTGAAACTCTTCCAGTTGTGGAACTTGGGCAAAGTTCTCTCCCCTGAAGGTGTTTCCCCAGGGGTCCTTGTTCTGAGTTCTAGCTCTTCTTCTCCCTGTGGCTCTGTTTATCAAGCCTATTATTGTTTCCCTCTTGCCTACTCAGGACCTACTCACTCTTTGGCCTTAGATAAGGAGAGAGATACTAAAAACACAACCAGTGGTTAAAAAGCCAGGAGTCATCAATACCACATACCACATTGCTGGGCATGGTGGCTCACACCTGTCATCCCAGCACTCAGGAGGATTGCTGAGTTCGAGGCTTGCCTGGGCTACATAGTGAGCTCAGAGCCAGCCTGAACTACAAAGCGAGACCCCGTCTCAAAAAAAAAAAAAAAAAAAAAAAAGCCAGGAGTCTCCTGTAGTCTGGCCACATATCAAGCTGGTCCTTGCAGGAAATCCCTCAGTTCCTGGTCTCCTCAGTTGCACAACTGTATTAGTCAGCTTTCCCACTGCTGACTGCAATACCTGACACCAACTTAAAGGAGGGAAGGTCTGGGAGGCCTGCGATATGCTCTTCATGAAAGCCAGCTGATGCCTTCCACAGCTGTTAGCAACTGCAGCCCAGTATTTTCTCACTCTGGTTCTCTCCCTTATGAGAATCCCAGCAGTATATTACACACATTCTTACATGTACTATCTCCTCATCCTTCCAGAATGTCCAATAATCTACAGACGGTTGGTCTTCCTGAAACCTGCAGAGGAAAAATCAGGGAACACTTTGCATTGATCCAGAACAAGATGGCATAAGAGCCAGGGATTTAGCTCAGTGGTTCCAGTATCTGCCTGGCAAGCACAAGGTCCCAAGTTCAATCCCCAGTACCTCATACCACAATGCTGGGTATGGTGGGTCATGCCTGTAATTCCAGCATCAACCTTACTTAGAAAGGTGTACTCAGGAAAACAAGGGCAAGACAGAGTCTCGAGAAAACAATAAGATATCATATTCGAAGAATGATGCTAGGGCTAGGGATTTAGCTCAAGTGGTACCACACCTACCCTGGAAGCACAAGGACCCGAGTTCAATCCCCGATACCACAAAAAAAGAAAAAAAAAGTACTACCCTGAAGAATTTTGGTAAGAAAAGAAAAGCAAAAACCTTTAAGAATATAGATCACATAAAGAGAAAAACAGAGTGCACCTAATACAGGAACAAATGGGGAAACAAATATCATTATTTCTGAACTCCTCAGCAGTATTTTGCCAGCTTCAGATATACCACAAAATAACATTTTCCCAAGTGACAGCAAAACCAGAGAAGAAAACACCGATTTAATGCACTGTGACCAAGAGAAGCAGCAGAAAAGTGCATTGAACTCAAATATAATTTTTGAATTTTTTTTTTTTTTTTCCTGAGACAGGGTCTCGCTTTTGTAGTTCGGGCTGGCTCTGAGCTCACTATGTAGCCTAGGCAAGCTTCAAACTCAGCAATCCTCCTGCCTCTGCCTCCCGAATGCTGGGATTACAGGCGTGAGCCACCACGCCCAGCACTGTGGTATGTGGTTTCCCGGGATCGAACTCAGGACCTTGCGCTTGCGAGGCTGGCACCGGAACCACTGAGCTAACCCTCTGGCCCATGAAGTCATTTTTTTAATAAAAATTATACTGAAGATATTTTCCAAGTGACACTACCAGAATTGGAAGAAACCACCCGAGATGAAAAAAATAAGACTTAAACAGGTGGTAAGAGAGAAAGCAGCAGCTCTTGAAGAAATGTGTAAGAA
>PVIC010034767.1:0-19402 GCA_004025085.1 Thryonomys swinderianus | reverse complement strand
CTGAAAGTAACTGACAAGTGTGTTGAAGAGCTCGGTGGAAAGGTTGTATAACATTCAAGAGCAGAAAAGATACTTTAGCAAAGAGGCAGTCTATAAGAAGGAGTTAAATGTAGATGTTAGAAAAATTTAAAACATAACAGAGAGAAAGAATGACTTCCTCAGAATTATCAGAATGCTCAACACTGCATACAAAGAACACAGGGGTTTTAAGGAGGTCTATGGAAATTATCCAAATGAAGAGTAAAAAATAAATTCATCATAGATCCTCCAAAGCTAAATTGTGTGAGACAATACTCCATGGTTTAGTATAGATGCAATTAGAATCCCAGAAGGTGAAAAGAGAGAAAATGAAGCAGAAAAAAAAAGTGTGGAGATGATGAATAATAACTTTCTAAAAATAAATTAACATTGAATTATGGATCCAAAAAGATCAGAAGCCTAAACTAGAATGCATAGCTCTCCATCAGTATACTAACAAAAAATTCTGACATGGCCTATTCAAACCACCAAAGACCAATTAAACTGAATATCTTGATGACAGCCAGAGGAGCTCAGGCACATTGCATACAGAGGCACAAATATAATGGTAGCAAAAGACTTTTCATGCATGCCACAAGAGAGTGATATATTTAAACTATTAAAAGGAAGTACTGTCACCCCAGAATTCTATCATAAAAAATAAACATGAAATAAAGACTTTTCCAGACAAACAAAAGTGGAAAGAATTCATGATCTATAGATCTATAATACATGTTATAGAAAATGTGTCAGACAGAACATGAAACCAGACAGAAATGTGAATCTACACAAAGAAATTAATACCTCCAAGAGTATTTTTAAAAGAGAGTAAATGTTTCTCTTCAAATGTGTCCAGAGATTGATTGTATAAAGTGAAAACAGTTGCAGTGCACTACACTTAAGGACTTGAATATAGAAGATATAAAGAATGCTAAAACATTTAAGGAAACAACATAATTTTTATTTTTTAAATTTTTTTCCTTTACTGAATTTATTGGTACATTTTAGATATACATTATGATCACATTTAATATTGAGAATTTGTACCTGTACACAGTGTATCTTGATTTTCCTTTAAGAAAACAATGTAATTTTTTAAGTCAGCAAATGATTTGAATGGCTATCTTGCCAAAAAAAAAAAAAAGTGCAGATGGCAAATAAGTACATTAAACACTGCTCAACAACAGGGAAATACAAACATAGACCACAATGAGATATAACTACACACCTATTAGAATGGCTGAAAACAAACAAAAATCTGATAATACCAACTGTCCGTGGAGGTGAGAAAAACAGACTCTACTGCAGTGTCGTAGGAATGCCAAGGGAGGCCACCACTTTGGAAATTTTGTGTGTGTGTGTGTGTGTGTGTGCATGTGTGTGTGTGTGTACGCGTGCGTGTGTGTGCATACGTACACACACATAGATTTTGAGACAGGGTGCCACTGCATAGTTCAAACTGGCCTTGAACTTGCCACAATCCTCCTGTCTCCACCTCCCGAGTGCTGCAATTACACAAATGTGCCACCATAATCAGCAACAATTTCTTATAAAATTTACCACATACTCACCATATGACCAGCACATCCCACTCCTAAGTACTGACCCAAGAGAAATGAAAACTTTTGTTTTCATAAAACTTGAACATGAATAATGAAGCTGCTTTACTCATAATCACAAAAGTATGTTGGAAGCTATGCAGATAGCTACAACTGGGGAACGGAAAGACAAACTGTGGTCCACACAGACCATGGAATACTGCTCAGCAATAGAAGGGAATGAGCTCTGGAAATGTATGAAAAATTAGATCTCAAAGGGACTATTAATTGAAAGACGCCAGACCCCCACGTGCTCATGCTATATGATTCCATTTAAATGACGGTCAGGAAAAGGTAGAGTTATAGGGACCAAAAACAAATCGAGGATGTCAGAGGTGGAAGGTGGGTATTAGGGGCTGGCTGGAGGACACGAGAGAACTTTGGGCATGATTATATGGCTGTACGACCCTATCCCTCAGTTATAACTCAGATCCATTGACTAAAAAAGGTGACACTCTGTGTAAAGAAGACTCCAATTAGGAAAAGATCAATCAGGCGCTGCTCTCTTTAGTCTTGGGTTTCACCCTAGTGAAAAGCTGCCAGACTATGGCATAATGGTAACAAGTCCCTCTGCAGGGACTCTGTGACATTCTGCACAGAAAAGGGCTACACTGGAAGCAGTTCAGCCAGTATGCACAGAGCACCTCGCATCAGCAGGCCGAGCTGAAGAGTGTGTGGGGAAATGGCTTATGTCAGGCGAGCACCTTCTTGTTCCTAAACACGCAGCAGCAGTGTGTCTGCTGCAGGCTGCAGCCGTGCAGAAATTTGTAAAGAACCAGCCCTGACAAACTACTCATCTAAGGTCCCTAGGAGGAGGCAGAGTTTCTGCTAGGCTGTCTGGAGGGTGCAGACTTCCGCTGCATAGGCCCGAGCCACTGCGGGGGCTGGCGGCACACACCAAGCTCTCCTGCCCTTGTTGTGCAGACAGCGTGCCATGGGCGAAAGAAGCCAAGATGCATCATTTAGTGAGACCCAGTCTCCCTTTAGCCACAGTCATTGCCCTACTTACTGCTGCCTCTAAAGGAGCACAGGAAAAGGAGCCTAGAGCACTTGCCTTGAGGCTGGTGCAGATCTGCCTGGCAGGCCCACATGTGCCCACCACAGAGTCAGCCACGGCTCCAGGCCAGTCTGTCCTGTGTATCACTGTTTCCCAGTGCCAGCCCAGCCCAAGCAGACAGCCAGGAAATGCAGCTGGGCCACGGACCAGTGGGTTTGTTTCTGGAGACAAACTTTCCTCTCAATACAGTCAGACATCCAGAGGACTTCGCTTTGCAAGCCGATGTGGCTCAGTGAAACTTACACGTTCAACGGTCCTGCTCTTGTCACACTCACTAACCCCCCACTGGGTAAAGCAAACCAGAGACAAGTGTACGAGCTGGAGGACGCACTGGCCCTTAGCGAAGCCACAGCCAGGGCAGAGAGGGAAGCAAGAATTATGTGCAGATGATGCAGCCTGCGCCCCCAGTCAGCCTGGGAAGCACCCCTGGGCCATGGCTGCCGGGACTTGGGATCAAAGCAGTGCACCTGTCTCCTGGGCCAGGGCGTGTGGGGGAGGGAGTCCCACCAGTGATTTCCTTTCATCTCCACAACGTCCTTCTTTATGTAAGTTATACATTAAATCCAATTACAGTCCTGCTGACAGAAGCCTCTCTTTAAGGTGACTTTGCCTGCTCTGCTCAGTTGCAGAGGTCTCGAGTCCTTTATTCAGCCGTCCAAGGTGAGTCTCTTTCCTCACATCCCTGCTCCTTCCTGATGCCTCGAGAGGGTCCCAGGCAGCTCGTCCGGGAAAGCTGTGCCTTGAGGGCGAGTCTGCACCGTACTCCCTTAGCACGTGTATGTGGCACTGAATATTGGCTCCTGGTGCTTCGGCCAAACTGATGGGTAGCACAACTTGTCACTGACTGTGCCCCCACTAAGAGGGAGCTCCTTGCAGTGCCTGGAACGGTGCTTTTCACAGAGAGAGGTCTGGCAAATGATTGGGGAATGAGTTCGTTCATTCATTCATTCCTGCTCTGCTCTTCCAACTGTCAGTCGCCAGTGACTTCGCCACTCAGCCAGACAGCCTGAGGATTTTCAAGGACATCTCCCATGCATTGTCCTTGCCACCATGCTGCCAGACAAGTACTTCTCATCCAAGGCCGGCACAGGATGTTCCTTCCCAGCACCGTTCGCGCTGGCTTCCCGTGTGCCTCCCTCAGGCCCACAATAGCGAACTCAAGGCCGTGAGTCACGCTGAGTGTGAATTAATGGGCGCTGTCAGCAAATGTCACAAAGATCACTGACAACATGCTCTCACTCGGGGACCAGAGCCCCAGCCCGCCCCTGCTCTCCCCAGGGGAGTGCTCAGGCCTGCCACCCCACTTCCCGGTGGACCCCTGCGACTCTGCTCCCCGAATACTGCCCCATGTGATCAACATGCCATGCAAGGAGGCCATTGTGCACCTCGTGTCTTCGCAAAGCTTTGTCTGCGCGCAGCCTCTGTGCTTGTCACTCAAGCCCCATTCAGAAGTGAGCCCTTGAATCTCTGTCATTTGTTCACTCTGCCATTACTCATTTTTTGCTACATGGTCAATAAGCGAGAAGCAGAGCCCTCCCCCATGTCTGAAACACAGATGACAAGGGGGGACCCACCCCACAGCTGTGGGGGCCTTTCCTTGTTCCGGAAGTTCCTGGTACTCATCAGCATCTGCTGGAGCATTTGAACAGCATTTCAGGAGCCAGGGAATTTCGCTGCCGGTTAGAAATCAGACCAAAATGAGAAACAGCTTTGGGTCACCTGGGGCCCTTGCTGGCGGTGGGCCAGCCAAGGGGTCCACCCTGTGGCTGTTCATGAACTGAGCAGATGAGGCCAGAGAGTCCTGGTTCCTGCCCCTGAGTCGCTCCAGCCTGTGACTATGAGCAGGGCAAGGACATTTGCACAATTAGCTGCTCTCTTACGTGATGAGCATGGCGAGCAAACCCACAGGAGACAGGAGACACCTTTCCATTCAGCCTTAAATTTTCAGAAAGGGAAAAGAGTCCTAGTTAAGCTCAAGAATTTAGGCAGGGGCTGGAGATTTAGCTCAGGGGTTCTGGCACCTGCCTTGCAAGCGCAAGGTCCTGAGTTCAATCCCGGTAACCACATACAATGCTGGGCATGGTGACTCACGCCCACCAGCAATCAATACCACATACCACAGAGCCGGGCATGGTGGCTCACGCCTGTAATCCCAACACTCAGGAGGCAGAGGCAGGAGGATTGCTGAGTTCGAGGCTTGCCTGGGCTACACAGTGAGCTGAGGGCCAGCCTGAACAACAAAACAAGACCCTGTCTCAAAAAAAAAAAAAGAATTTAGGCAGAAGCTGAGGGTGGTGATATATGTCTATACCCCTAGCATTCTGGGAGGCTGAGGCAGGAGGATCACAGGTTCAGTAATTTAGCAAGATCTTGTCTTTAAAAAATTTTTTTTAGGGCCGGAGGGTTAGCTCAGTGGTTCCAGCACCTGCCTCGCAAGCGCAAGGTCCTGAGTTCGATCCCCGGTAACCACATATAATGCTGGGTGTGGAGACTCACGCCCACCAACAATCAACACCACATAACGCAATGCCGGGTGTGGTGGCTCATGCCTGTAATCCCAGCACTCGGGAGGCAGGGACAGGAGGATTGCTGAGATTGCGGCAGCTTGCCTGGGCACATAGTGAGCTCAGGGCCAGCCTGAACTACGAAGCAAGACCCTGTCTCAAAAACAAAAAAAAAAATTTTTTTTAAAGGAGGGAGGAGGCTGGAGATGCATCTTAATGAGAAGGCCCTGGGTTCAACCCTAGTACCACAAAGAGAGGTGGGGGGAGAAAGATGTGAGAGAGACAAACAGACTAGCCCTTAGGATCTGAGACCTCTAGTTATTAGTATTGAGTGGATCAGAAGAGCTCCACATTCCCCTGGGCTCTCCTTCCTTTCTCTTTTCCAAAGGTGCCCTTGCCACAGAAGCAGCCCAGAGTAGCAATACCGTAAGCATGAGCACCATCTTACAGCTCTCACCTTCACATCCACTGTCATCTCTTTACTCAGGTGTCATTGTTGTGCCCATTTTATGGATGAGAAAACGGAAGCTCACCCAAGTGAAAAGATCTGCCCCACCCTAATCAGCCATGAGCAGGGATGCTGAGACCCAATTTTGTTTGGAATCAGCTTGTCCCCTATATGTCCCCTACTGGAGGACGGGAACACACTGTACCTTCAGACTGAGCCCCATCCACCACCACATTGGGAAGTCTGAGTGGAGGGGCCAGCACTACCATCATTTGAAAGGAGCTGGCCATGCTGAAGGCCACTTGGGAACCACAGAGGTCCCTTCCAGAGCAGAGAGGGTCGCTGGGCCTCTACGGAGCCATGTTTTGGCTGCTTGCTGAGGGCACTGTGGAGGCTCTGATACTGGCAGCTGATCAAGCCCTGTTAAGTTTCCTCCCCAGGTTCCCTGACCCTAACCTCTGGCCCAGGAGAGTTCCTCCTCCTTGCTTGAAAGTTTCCTGTCCACCTGTGTGATCACTGGGGCAAATGCTTAGAAACCTAATGCCGTGTGACAATGGAACTTTTTCTTTTCTTGTTGTCTGTCTATACTGGACACTCAGGGCCTTGACACTGAGCTACCCTTTTTGCCCTTCTCATCCCTCTTTAATTTTGAAACAGGGTCCTCCTGCCTTAGTCTCCTGGAGTACTGTGATTATGTGTATGCACAACCACATTAGGCTGAGATAGGGTTTTTTTAAAAAACTGTTTTGTGGGCCGGAGATTTAGCTCAGTGGTTCCGGCGCCTGCCTTGCAAGCATAAGGTCCTGAGTTCAATCCCCGTAACCACATACAATGCTGGGCGTGGTGAGTCACACCCACCAGCAATGAATGCCACATACCACAGAGCCGGGGGTGGTGGCTCACGCCTGTCATCCCAGCACTCGGGAGGCAGAGACAGGAGGATTGCTGAGTTTGAGGCTTGCCTGGGCTACATAGTGAGCTCAGGGCCAGCCTGAACTACAAAGCGAGACCCTGACTCAAAAAAAAACTGTTTTGCCACCAATATAAAATCAGAAAAATAAGCTCCTCTCATTACTCCTTTTAGACAGATCTTACAGACAGCTTGCTTCATCAGGGCACGTGCTTTGTTTCCACCAAAAGTGGACTGTCGAAGGCCAGAGATTTAGCTCAGTGGTTCCAGCACCTGCTCAGCAAGCTCAAGATTCCTGGTTTGATCCCCAGTGACCACATACAACAATCCCAGGCATGATGACTTACACTCACCAGCAATCAGTACCACATACCACAAGGCTGAGCATGGTGGCTCACACCTATAATCTCAGCACTCAGGAGACAGAAGCAGGAGCATTGCTGAGTTCCAGGTTTGCCTGGGGTGCATAGTGAGCTCAGGGCCAGCCTGAACTACAAAGTGAGACCCTGTCTCAAAGAAAAAGGACTAAAAGGACTGTCGGCCTCTGGGGACAGGGGAGAAGCTGGAGAGAAATGGATATCATGGTGTCTTTTGTTCTGTGCACAGGCGCCTGAGAATGCCCCAGGGCCAATAAAGGAGTGTCTGTCTGGTCACAAGACTTCTCACTCATTTAGTGGAGTCTACAAAGCAAGTTCCTTATGCAGCTGTTGCTATTATAATCGCCACAGTGTCTGGCCCAGACAGAAAAGGACTAAGGCTGAGCATCCTATGTTCCTAATGACACAGGGACAGCAGCCTCCAGGGAGGAAAAAAAAAATGTCAATTAACTCAAAATTTTGAAGATGAGCCAGAAATGTCTCAAAGCAAAGGCTAGTCACTGTGGATCAAAGACCCCCCACACACCATCACACACATATTTCTCTTTGGTTTTTCCATCTCTCAAATTAACCTAAAAATTTAAATGAATTTAAATAGGAGCTAAGATACATGTTTCCACTCACCCTAGTCAATTAGTGGATCCTGTGGAACCCAGGATACAATTGGTATAGCATTCCTGAAACCTGCCTGATTTCTAAATATCACAAAGTTAGAAGATAATACTCCAAAGGCTCAGCCACAGCCCATTTGTGGCCTGTGAGCTGAGCACTTGACCTCCCTGCCCGAATGCTCAGCCTGTTCATGGCCTGTAGTGAGCAGGAATTCCCCAGCAGGCTCCTCTGGGAATTTCCTGGCCTCAGTTTCCCCACAATCAGGAGCCTGATTGAAGGAATGCAGTTGGAGTGCAAAAGTGACAGTCTGCCATATTTCTCCCTGACACTTGCCTCTCCTATCTCTCCCAGGTCACTTTTGGGATGCTTCTGTCTCTAGGGGCAGGTGGGGCTCACTTTATTCGTTGTCATGGGAACCCAAGTTAATTAGTTGACCTGGATTTCCACTCTGATGTTTGTTGCCTGTCTCAGCAAGTATCCTGAGAAATAGCTGTCTCTGGGTGCATTATTTCCTTGAATAAAAAGCACATAATCTGCATCACATTATCAGGAACTCGCTTTCCCCATGTGATGTCTTGGGATTTTCTCTAGGTTGATAGAAATCTTCTAGAAGTGGAAAGCAGCCCACTCTTCCACTAAGGCTCAGTCTAACACTTGCAGTGAAATGGAAGTTTCTGCATTATTATCTGATGCACAAAGTCTGTCTGGGATGAAATTTTCCTCCAGACACTGGTATTGTTTCTGCCAAGAGAAATGAACTAAAATACAGGAAAACAAAGCTGTTCTTAGGGAGACTAGGAAATCCCCAGGCCTAACCCAGGTGCCAGGAGACAGATGTACACAATCTCGAACTGACTCTACCACATGACCTATGATGAGAACCAGACAAGATGAGAAATGTTCTGTTCATTACAACATACCAAAGAGACATGAGGAATCTCTATGATTTGAAGACACAGTGCATTCTGCTCTTTACTCATTAATTGATCCACCTTCCCATCCATCCACCCACCCGCCCACCTACCAAAGAAACATTTATTTATTTATTTTTATTTTTTATTCTCTTGAGACAGGGTCTCTCTTTGTAATTTAGGCTGGCCCTGAGCTTACTATGTAGCCCAGGCAAACCTCAAACTCAGCAATCCTCCTGCCTCTGCCTCCCAATTGCTAGGATTACAGGTCAAAGAAACATTTAATGGGCACTTATTATGTTTAGACACTTTCTTAATATATTTCCAGTGACATGGAATACCCAACAGTAATTTATAGCAAATAGAAATTTATTGACTCATGGTTCCAGAGGCCAGGAAATCGATGATCAAGGTGCTAGGGACTCCTTGCTATGACATAAGAGCAAAACAGAATTTGCAGCCTCAATTCTTTTGATAACTGGCATTAACTCACTCATGATCATGGAGCCCTCCTGACCTAAAAACCTCCCATTAGGCCCCACCTCCCTATACCACTTACATTTGGCATTAAGTTTCCAACACATCTTTTAGGGGATACACTCAATCAGAGGCACCCCCCCCGCCAGCAATTAGCATAATGTCAAGTCCCCTGCAGGAGGTTAATTATGCTGCTAAATGAAGAAACTGCAAATATTCTGTGGACTTAATACTCTGCAGTATCTCCTAGATCCTCCAATGTGTTCCCCTTCTTTTGTCAGCATTATTAAAGTCATATGCCTAAACTCCCTACTTAGTATTCTGCTGATGAGCTACGGGAGAAATTATATGAAATAGAACTGATAGGAGCAAACTCTATGCAAGTGAATCTTCACTGTAATCACTCTTCTTACCCTACAGATGGTCTCCAGTTCAGCCCTTGGATTTTGAATGATCTTTGGTGATAGCCTTTCAGGTGTGCCTGAGGCTGGAACTAGACAGATCCTGACTTTTTAGGGTCACCAGAGCCATCCAGTAGAAGCCCCAGGATGTAAGGGGCCTCTACCTGAGTTCTGTCTACCTGAGAAGGCTTGGTCCTTCACCTCTGCTCATTGTGTCCAGTGAAATCACAACTCTTCAGGGTAGATCTAGCTCAGCTATTCTCCTGAAGCACAAGGAGGTGTCTCCTTGTGGAGAACAAGACATGACCCAGAAAACGGGCCACACCCAAATGTCTGAGTAGGGCGTGACCTGTATAAGGATCAGGCAACTATCCCCTGGCCGGAGCTCTGAGACATGCAAGTTGTTGGTACCCAGGGTGGCACGTCCATAATCCTGGGAACGTGTCCAAACCCTTTTTCAGGAACAAGGCTCTGCAAACCAGCACTATTGTGGGAGCCACCTGACCTTGGGTCTGGGCTTCTGCTTCCACAGCAAGACAGGTGGGGAGGAAGAAGGCCACATGAGACCTGACTGTCTCTGTGCACTGTGGAGAAGCAGCCCAACCAGCTCCACGATCTGTGATCAGAAATGACAGGGATGTTCAGTTACAGTACGAGACACATCACCATCATCCCCCTCACTTTCAGCACACTCATCCGTCATTCACTCCACTTTCTGAAGCAGTTCTGAAGTGAGTGTCTTTAGTTGCATTGCTGGGGCTGCCTTGCTGTCCCAAATCAGTTCAAATCACTTATGACAATGTCTATCAGAAACATGGCGCCGTGTCCTCAACCACCTGATTCACCAGATGGGGCAACTTCTGGCTCCTCCCTAAAATCAAAATGATCCAGAAAGGGAAGTGTTTAGAATGGATTCAGGACATGGAGGGAGCCACAGTAGCACAAAAGACGTGAAAACAACTTCCAGAACTGCCTCAGAAAGTGGCAAAGGTGGCAGAGTAAGTGTGTACAAAAGTAGAGGAGGACCAAAGGCAGGATGCCTTTTACTGCAATACATTTTAATTTAAACATTCCCTGCATTTTTCACCCAAGGGAGAAATAGATTCCCTAAGCGTGCAGCCATGACCGTCCCGAGCGTCTTCATAGTCGCTCCACTACGTTCAGCTCACACGTCATCAACAGGCACGAAGCTGAACAAACCAAGTTAATGCTGGAGACTGGGGGACACTCCTACCCCTGCATCACGGATCCGGAAGCGAGGCTCGGGTGGGTGACAGGCCGTGTCGCTGGGACTGCCACAGCTCTCTGCGCTGCCTCTCAGGGGAACACAGCCCGGAGGGAATGTGCAAAATAAAAAGGGCAGTGGTGCCAGTTCTGCACCCCATCTCTGCCTTTCGTCTGTGCCCAGACTGCTCCAGCTGCGTGTGGAAACCTGTAGATGTCCCATGAGCACATCAATGCTCAGCCTCCCTCCCCACCCCCGAGCCTGTCCCCTGTGCCTGCGTCCTCTAAGGGGACTTCCCAGCCCAGGAGAAGATACTGATTCTCACTCCCCCCCGCCGGTCCTTATCTTTCACCGTATCACCTACTTACTGATGTCTTACCTTTATCCTGACACATACATTGGGGCTCATGGAACCCACTGCCTGCCAGTTTGGTGTGGCTCTACATTTTCCACCCTGATACAGCCTCAGTTTACCCTGATAGCCTTGCTTTCTACCACATTTCCCCCATAACACTTTGCTGTGTGCCCCCCTACTGTACTCCCACTTCCAAAGCATGCCAGGCCCGTTCAGAATGCAGTGCCCACCTGCACAATCAGTGCTTCTAGCTCGAGTCCACCCCTGACAGATGGCAGGTGTGCCAGGACTCACCTTCCCTCCCTCCACCAAGGCCATGTCCCTATGCCCTGCACTGGCCCTGGCAGCCTGGATCCACTCGGAAAACGGCTCCTGGATAGATAAATGAGCACTGCGGTCGAGAGCAGCCGTGGGTGCTCCCCGAGCCTGGGCCCAGGCGCATTTGAACTGGTTCCAAACAGTAACCAAGACAATGCGCAGAACAGCCTGGGGCTTCAAATTAACTAAGAGTCGTCTCTTTGTCTGCAGCTGATGAAAGTGGAATTGATTCGCCCTGCGGGTGGAGGAGGCCAAGTGCCAAGTTGGGCACCTTGTGAAAGACTCTGGCTGAATCCTTGGGCCTTGATGCCTGCGTCTGCCCATCTGGGTGAGGTGCCCTGCAGCGTGCCTGCTTGCCCAGGGAGAGCTGCCCACTTCCCACCCGCCAAAGGCCCCCACGCCTGAATTAATCAGACAAGTACAGACCCTGCCGGGCACTCCACTTCCTGCCTGTACTGGATCCGTTGGGATTGTGCAAAGCATCCTCCAAGAAATGCCGAGGACACAGGGTCCTCTGAGAGCCTCTTCTGTGGTCCTTTTCTTCCCCGAGAGGCCAGAAACCATCCATGCATCCAATCAGGGTCTCTGCTGCTGCTGCTGCTGTAAACACGTGAAACTGCTTGTTCCGTCCTGAGGATGCAAAGAATATGCCGCCAGCATCTCCACAGAATCCCACAGTGCTGCCTGCCAGCACCCCTCGAGCAAGCACAGCACAGCGCTCAGGCTCCCCTGAAGCACCTGGCTTCAGCAACCAGCCTGCCTGCCTGAGTGCTAGCCGCCTGGACTGCCGGAGCAATCCCGTCCCGGGCCGTACTATTTCATGGGAGCCCAGACTCAGCCCACAGTACTGCCTTGGGATTATTCATATGTTCAACACAGGGAAAATTTTCTAGGAATGTCCTGGGGGAATGGACCACTTTCCTTATTTGTGTGAACTGGCCTCAAGAGGAGATATGGTAGCAGTTGTGAGGGGTGGAATTCTGGAGGCCTTTTTGCTAGAGTTGCCATCCTGAAAGGCGGAAACTGAAGGAAAACAAGGCATTTGATAACCTGTCAAGTTGTAAACCAACCCTGAAATCCCTCTTGTCTCTGAACCCTCCTGGTATGAGAGCCAGTACGTCTCACTCTGGTTCAGACTTCCTTTTTCTGTCAAACCTGATTCAGTCCACCTTGGAAAATGGCTTCCTGCTGAGATGACGCAAAAAAAAGAAAACCTGTGTCCTCTTGAGCCTTCATCGTCTTATCAGTAAAAGGGGTGACTTGTGGACCAAGGGATAAAAGAATTAACATGGTCATTGTCAAACTCCCAGGTGTGATAATGCAGACTCCATCTGTCCCCTCCTTTGTTCACTGGAGCCGCCCTCAGGAAGCAACTCTGAAAGGATCCCAGGACTGTCAGCCTCTGTGGTGCAGCTGCAAATGAGAAGTGGGCAAATTCCAGGCCAGGGGCATGTGGTGTGGCCAGGAGACAGTCCAGGCTGCCCTGTCGAGGTCACTGTGAGACGCTAGCTGCAAGATCCTGCGGCTGATCTCCCACTACATTCTCCACCATCCACTGGCCGCTCCTTTCCCACATTCTCCTGCCCCATCTTGGCTCCTGCCGAACTTCTCTCCAACTGTCAGTCTTTAACAACTTAGTATAAATGCAGGGTTAGAAAGCAGGAGAGCATAGCCTGGGAGGTGCACAATTTGGAATGCTGTTGGGTGGAAGGTAAGGGCCTCCTGGCAGAGGGGCTGAGCGTCTGCCGTGGAACTCCTGAGCCGCCAGCAAGCACTGTGGGGTTCCAGGTGCCCCACAGCGAAGCATGCTGGGGACAAGCCACGAGGTGCTTCTGTCTGAAACAGCCAGCACATTCTAAAGGAAAGGTGAGTTTCTTTCTTTTCAAAAAGTAAATAAATAAATAGAAAGTGGCCTGTGTCTGAAAGCTGGCTTTGCGCCTTTCCAGAAAGTTTGTAACCCAGCGTCACCCCGGATGAAAGCGGTGGGAAACCAAGTGTGGGTGGGGCCTCTCCTGCCTGAGAAGCCCACCATGTCGCCACTGCTCAGAGACCAGAAGTGATGGACAGTCGAGGCCTCCGTGGGCTGCGGCAACAAGGACACAGCCACACGGCTCGGTGCTGAGACGCGGGGACAGGACGCACGTGAGGCGAGGCGGGGCAGCGGCTAGCAGTTCCATTCCTGGGGTCCCCGCTCCTCCTACATGCGGTGACTCTGAATCTTCCTGACCAACCTGTTGCAGCTTTCAATGGACTGCGCTAACATTAGCAACCGGTGATTATCATTATCTTTCTTGTTAATTTAATGAAAAACCATATTTCATGCAAAATATGTGCAGATGGCTGGAGTCTAAGGTTAATTGATGCCTTCAGAGAGTGAGACCAGGGGAACAGAGCCGTTTGTGCTTGTCCTACAGACGACCTAGCTGCCTGTCCCTGGAGGCAGATACCCAGGGTCACATCCCATCCTGTCCTCTCAAAGTCATGAGCAAGCAAACCGGCCCCACGGGTCTGCTTCCTACAAGTGCCACTCACCCCATCTTCAGAGGCAGGTGGTTGTGACAGGGCTTTCTGGTAGCAGCAGGCTGAGCGAAGAAAACAGTTCCTCGGCCTGGCCATGGTGTTCTCCTCCCGGCCTCTCCCTGCCTCCCCACCGCGCCCATCTGTACTGGGCTCTGAAAGGTATCGGTCCCCCAAGCTCTGCCCTGGGGCCTCTTGACCCTGCTCTGGCCAGCAGCCCTCACCACTGCACTCGGGCTGCATACCCGTCTCATCAGTGACCACACTTCCAGGAAGGCGGTGAGAGCTGTGTCCCCTGCCACCGCCTAGTGTTTCGTTTGGCCCTGGAGCCAAGTCCATTTAGCCAGAGAATGGTGGCGTGTCTGGGCACTTAAGCCATTTGTGGTAAAAGGATCCGGATGTTCAGATGACTGTACTCTCTGTTATTGGATATTTTTCTCCACTCAATGAGAAACAGACTTTTTTTTTTTTTTCAACTGGCTGCAGTTCCATTCAAGTAATAATAAAAAGAATGTATTGTGGCACATTATCTACATGGGAGTTCTTTTAAAAAGAGAAGCTTGCTTGCCAAAAGAAGCAGCCCAGTGGCTATGGGGTAGTGGATGCTTTTCCTAGGGTACCCAGCCCCCTTTCGGCATGGCACAACGGAGGCAGAGGTAGAGAGGGAATGCATATGCTGAAGGTCAGTGCAGGGCACAGAAGAGGGCATAGGTGTGCCAGGCCAGGGTACTACAGAGCTTCCTGCCTATGAGGGATACGATGGGCTGGCCAGCTAGAGTAGGGATCTCTTGGTATGATCAGAGTGAGGGGTTCCTTTGGGGATGTGGAAAGAGAGGAACAGAAGTTAATGTCCTTGATCTTCACTGTTTACCTGAACAATGCTTTTTATGTGATGAACTAAGTAGACACGTGAAAGGGTGAGGCCAGAGGCAGGGGGCCGGGTAGATTTCCTCATAAATGAAGCAAATATTTATTAGACCCAGGTCTGGCCTGGCACGGTGACACATGGCTGACTGCCAGTGCTCTGGTGGCCGAGCCAGGAGGATCATGCGTTAGAGTCCATTCTGAGCAACTCAGCAACTTAGTGAGATCCTGTATCAAAATAAAAAGAGATGAAGATATAGTTCAGTACGAAAGCCCTGGCTTCTGTCATCCCCAGTAGCAAAAGAAAACAAATAAACAAACAAACAGCTCAAATCCTTGCCTGCTCAGTGCTCTCAGACCTTGGGAGGCATCACAGGGAAAATAAACAAAGAGAAGAGGAGGTAGGAAGTGGAGGAATGGGCGTGGAGAGCAGCGGAGGGACTCGGGCTTTATTTCAGGAAGCAGTGAAATCAGAGCGTGGTGGAGATATTGAAATGGATTTAGATTCATGACTTCAACCAACCAGTTCCCTCTCCGAGTGTGAGCAAGCCCTTGCCGTACAGAACACTCCAGAAACACTTCTGGTCCTCTCCTCTTCCGCCCCCACTGCTCTCTGCCACGCTGATGAAAGGAACAGAGAAATCCACTTTCTCTCCCCAGTTCCAGCCTCCCCCGCCCTGTACCTTTGTTGTTCTGGTTATGGGTTTTGCCTCTTTCTTTTTGGACGATTGTATTTCTCATAGGAACCTGATGCACATGAGCAGAGGTGTTTCCAATGCCACGTAGACAGAGCACCACTGAGACATATCTGGATGCCATTTTTTTTTAGTCCCCCAAAAAGAGCAGGTCTTTGTTGGTGCTGTGGGTGATTAAGTCTCAAATCTCTGCAAGAGTCGAGATCTCAGCAGCTGCCAAAGTGAGTCACACAGTTACTAGCAGCAGCTCTACAAATATTTCCTGCCTGGAACCCCACCTGATGTGAGAATAGTGACAACGGCAGCCTGTGCGTGAGTGAGGGGCTTGCCACGTGGTCCCCACGACACCATGGAGAATTCAGAAGTTCCCCCGGCTCCTCTGCTGTTCAGAAAAAGTAATTTCAGTACATGTGTCTGGAGACACAGTCTTTGTGTTCCAGGTCAGCTCTCTTGTTTTTGCAGCAGTTATCTGAGGTTACAGAAGAGGTCCTTTTTGGGTATAGAAAAGGGCTTTCTGGAAGGACCAGTTGTCTCCGGCATGGAGATTGACCATACCAGACTCCAGGAGTAGGGAAGGACCCAAAAGCATCTGATTCCTTTCAAGAACATGTATGAGAATATTTTCCTTGTTGGATGGAAAGAGAATACCAAAGAAGTGTCCAGAAATTCAACTGACTATTCGGTGTTATCCCAGACCCCATAAGTGAAGGACTCACCAAGCCTGCCCCACTTCAGACACTACCAATATGTGGGGATCCTTGGCTTATCTACACTTCTGACTGATGGGGCACAAATTTGGATTCCCCAGAGCCACTCAAGCTTGATAATTCACTAGAATTACAGAAATCAGGAAGATGCCATACTGACAATTATAGTTTTATTATAAAAGTCAACTAAAAGACAAGCTTAAAAATGAGTCCCATAGGGGCCAGAGATTTAGCTCAGTGGTTCCAATGCCTGCCTTGCAAGCGCAAGGCCCTGAGTTTGATCCCGGTAACCACATACAATGCTGGTTGTGGTGACTCACGCCCACCAGCCATCAATGCCACATACCACAGTGCCGGGCATGATGGCTCACGTCTGTCATCCCAGCACTCGAGAGGCAGAAGCAGGAGGATAGCTGAGTTCCAGGCTTGCCTGGGCTACATAGTGAGCTCAGGGCCAGCCTGAACTATAAAGCGAGACCCTGTCTCAAAAAAAAAAAAGCATCCCATAGAATTTTGAACATTTTTTTGGTACCCTGTTATGCTATTAAATGTGCCTATTAGTTTTAAGAGTTTTTTAGTGGAGTTGTTAAGGTCTTCTATTTTCAACACATAACAATTATTTATTTATTTTATTTTTTGGTACCAGGGATCAACTCAGGACCTTGCACTTGTGAGGTAGGTGCAGTAACACTGAGCTAAATTCCCAGTATAAAGATAATTTAACTTCTTCCTTCCCTATCCATAGCCCTCGTACTTCTTTGTCTTGTCTAATTGCTCTAGCTGTCTTGAGAAGCGTATGGAACAAAAGGTGTGTTAGCAGATGTAGTTGTCTTGTTCTGGACTTGAGAGGGAAAGGTTGCAATTTCTCACCATTTAGTGTGATGTTGGCTGTGGGTGTGTCACAGAGATTTACATGCACAAGGTCTGGAAGGGTCCTGATCACTAAAGGATTATCGCACCCTTCAAATCTCCACTAACCAGGCAGTTCATCTGAATTTGCTAGGTTCCTTATCTAGATGTGGCTATTGGACTTACTGGCCACGTGACTGAGCCCTCCCATACCGCTGGGCTAACAGAGAATAGCTCCAATCCCAGCCCTCGTATGACAAGGTTAGTCCTTCTGGCAGGGTCTGCCACTGTCCTGGGCCAACTTTTTGCGCAAACTCCAGTGGTCCCCCACAGAGCTCATAAACCAAAAAGGATACTCCTATTTCTTGGGAAATTCCAAAGGTTTTAGAAGTTCCTTACCAGGAATCGAGGACAAAGACCAGACAGAACGGTGTTATCCAGCAACGTCTACCACAGCGCGGGGTCACAAGGCAACACTTGGCTGACAAAGCTCTTTAGTGCTTTGGCGAAACAGAGATTTCCAACTTCACAGCCCTTTGAAGCAAGAGAACAGAGCAGGATGTAGGCCAGTGTTCTCGTCACCCATTCATTCACACAGTCACGATTATTTTTGGAGGGCTGGTTTGTACAAGACACTATGGAGGTTGTGATCCTCCCAGGTCGATGACTGCAGGACAGCAGCGCCATGAGCAGCAGCAGGATCCACGCTGCATGGATGCTGGGCCGCTCCCATGGCTGGTGACCCTTCCCCGGAATGAGGGCTTGCAGACAAGGAGCGTGGGTGGAGTAACTCAGGGACCGTTTGTTTCCTGAGGTCTGGCTTTGAGTGAGGAAACTGGCGGGAGGGGACAGATTAGAAGGAAGCTCTGGGCAATGACCAAATACACGAACATTTATGGAGGATGAAAACTAGGGCATTCATTCCCGAGCGCTCAACACTGTGCCAGGAAATCAAGGAGGAATGAGCCCTGGGCCTGGTCAGCTGCACCTGGAGACAGGGAACTAGGTGTCGGTATTACCAGCTCAGCTTTCTGCATGAATGGAGAAAAGGCACTTTAAAAACAAAGTTGAAGGGGCCAGAGATTTAGCTCAGTGGTTCCGGCACCTGCCTTGCAAGCACAAGGTCCTGAGTTCGGTCCCCGGTAACCACATACACTGCTGGGCGTGAGTCAACAATCAATACCACATACCACAGTGCCAGGTGTAGTGGCTCACCCTGTCATCCCAGCACTTGGGAGGCAGAGACAGGAGGATTGCTGAGTTTGAGGCTTGCCTGGATTACATAGCGAGCTCAGGGCCAGCCTGAACTACAAAGGGAGACTCTGTCTCAAAAAAAAACAAAGTTGAGGCAGGGTCTCTCTATGTAGTTTAGGCTAACAAACTCATGGCGAACCCCCTGGCTCAGTCTCCTGAGTACTAGGAATATAGCTGTGCTCCACCATGACTGAAGAAAAAAAGGTTTTTGTAGGAATTCTATTCTATTGAACTATAATAATATCATAGTTGCCAATAATAACATAGCAGGAGGACCTTGCCTAATATACTCCCTTCCCATTGACTCGCTCAGGCCCCTGCTACAAGGAGGTCTTCCTCCCCTTCAGTCCCCTGAGGTGCCTAGCAGGTAGCTCCCTGAGGTGCCTAGACCTCAAGTGCTCACCTGTATGGAGAGTACTGATGGCCTGTTCTGAGGCCCAAGACCATAAGCTACTATCACACTGATGACATCAATGACACTGACTGAGCATTGTCATGTGATGGCTCTACCTGAATAATAGTCCAGAGGTACCGTGACTGTCCCTGTTTTACAAGGCGCAATTAAACTATAGTATAAATTCAAGAGAATGGGTAGAAAGCATTCAGCACAGGACATAACATATTTCTACGTGTTTTTAGGAAACTGAAGCCCAGAGAGGTTAAATAACTTCTCAAAATTCACATGGTTACTAGAAGACAGGAACAGAAGACAAGTATATGGGATTCCAACATCTATGCTGTGTGTGTGTATGTGTGTGTGTGAGTCTGTCATTGGGGAGTGAACATAGGACCTTCAAAATGAGTTATGTCCATAGCTCTTTATATTTTTTGTTTTGTTTTTTGAGACAGTGTCTCGCTTTGTAGTTCAGGGTGGCCTGAGCTCACTATGTAGTCCAGGGTAGCCTTGAACTCACAGCAATACTTTTGCCTCTGCCTCTGCTTCTGCCTCCCAAGTACTGGGATTACAGGAATGAGTCACCACGGCCAGCATTGTGATATGTGGTTATCAGGGATTGAAGTCAGGATCTTGTGCTAGCAAGGCAGATGCTGGAACCACTGAGCTAAATCCCTGGCCCCTGTAGCCCTTTATATTTTCGAGACAAGGTCTCAGGAAGTTGCTAAATTGCTCAGGCTGGGCTTGCTCTTGTAATCCTCTTACCTCAGCCTCCCAGAGTTCTGGAATTATAGGCACATGGTACCATATCTGGTGCTGAAGCATGTGTTCTTACTGAAGGTTAGTTGATGCCTGCCCACCAGAAGTTCTGTCCAGCCACTTGCCTCAAGAATTGTAATGCTGGGCCGGAG
>PVIC010034766.1:0-19415 GCA_004025085.1 Thryonomys swinderianus | reverse complement strand
CAGGCTGGCCCTGAGCTCACTATGGTGCCCAGGCAAGCCGCCGCGAACTCAGCAATCCTCCTGTCTCTGCCTCCCGAGTGCTGGGATTACAGGCGTGAGCCACCACGCCCAGCATTATATGTGGTAACCGGGGATCGAACTCAGGTCCTTACGTTTGCGAGGCAGGCGCCGGAACCACTGAGCTAACCCTCCGGCCCACAAAACCTTATTTTTATACCAGGTTTTTATAGTATATGATTACATATTATCTTTTTAATTCTGATGCTCTTAATAATAAATTTATTTTAAAGTGTCTTCCTGTGTAGCCTCTGTCTTAGCTTGATCTTCCCATTTCCAGGAGAGGCAGCTATATCTTGCAATTGCCTAGCTTGAAGTTTTAGCACCATCCTGTTGCTTCACTCAAAATCCTACCTCATCCCGTCAATAATTCCTTTAAATTCCTTGTCTTCATTGCTACTAGTCTAATTCAAAACACCATTATTATCTTGGTAGATACCCTAGAGTCTTCTCTTCAGCTGTTTCCACAATGTCTGTTTTCCACACAGTAGCCAAAGTAATCCTTGTAACACCTAAATCCTTTTTTTTTTTTTTTTCCCCTGAGATGGTCTCACTTTGTAGTTCAGGCTGGCCCTGAGCTCATATGTAGCCCAGGCAAGCCTCCTGCCTCTGCCTTCTGAGTACTGGGCTTGCAGGTTGGAGCCACCAAGCCCAGCATTTGTGATATGTGGTACTGATTGCCAGCAGGTGTGGCCACCATTCTCGGTATTGTTGTATGTGGTTGCCAGGGATCGAACCAGGGACCTTGTGCTTGCTAAGCAGGTGCAGGATCCACTGAACTAAATCTCCAGCCCATATAACATGTAAATCATTCTAATACTTAAATCAGATTTTGTTATTCCTTTGCTCAAAATCAACTACTAACTTGTCATTCATTTAAAATTCAAAATCTTATGTCTGTTATTATCTGTGACTCTTCCTCTCACTGTAATTCAACCATAGTGACTTATTGTTCCATACCAAGTACCTCTCAGCTCAGGATCTTTGCACTTGTTTCCACAAAAAAGCTGTTCTACCAGGTATCCACATAATTTATTTTGCCTTGCTTCATTCAGGTCTTTGCTTCTGTGTGATTTTATTGGCAAGGCCTCCTCTGACTACTCAATTTAAGATAGCATCTTTTCTTCATTTTTTATTCCTTTACTTTGTTTATGTCAATTACATTTATTACAGCCTGACATAGTATTTCAGAGTGGGGCTCCCCTCCCATTTCCGTGTTGTATCTCTAGCACCTAAAATGAAATCTGACAAGGAGTAGGCTTTTGACAGGCACAGAAAGACAAGTGTCATATGATCTCACTCATGGAATTTTAAAAAGTTGATCCCTCAGAGTCTGAGAGTATAATGGTTTCAGAATTCCACAGTTTGGAGGCTGGGATCGAAAAAGATTGATGAAGGGGTCAAAATATAATTCAGAGTAAGAAGTTCAGGTGTGTTATTATACAGTAGGGTAACAAGAAAATATTGTATACTTCAAGACATAAAAGAGAGGCATGTGAAAATGTTTATCATAAAGAAATGATAAATGATGAGTGAGCTCGATGTGTTTTAACCTGAGTTCAGTATTATATGACATAAACATGTATCAATTTGCACAATTTTTGTGTCACTTAAAATATTAAAAATAAAAAATACTGGGCCCTTCATATTAATTAAATGACTTTTTGTAGATTTACATTGAATAAATTCATTTGGATGAAATTTATTTTGTTAATAGATTAATATTCTCTTTTTATAGCTGTTAATTAGATAAATGATTTTCTTTCCTTACAACATGGCTATCAAATTCTTTAAACAGGATCACTTTCAAAGTATAGATGTTTCAGAATTGAAGCACTGTTTAAAGGTCTTCTGAAACAGAAGCTATTAATGCAGTTGGTGAGAATTGTGCTTGTTAGTGTCTGGAGCTCTAAGATTAGGGATTCATCTTACTGCCCTACTTTCTGATATTTGTCAGGACTTCTCCAGAGCACTCTCAAAGAATTTTCTTCTTCATTAACACCCTGTCTCTCAAGAGAGGGCTTGCTATGTAGCTCAGGCTAGCCTTGAACTCACTGTGTAGCCCATTGTGGGCTTAAACTTGGAGCAGTCACCTGCATCAGCCTTCCAAGTGCTGAGACTATAGGCCTGTGTTACCTTACCTGGCCACTAACCTTTCTTCCTCATCCTATAGTCAGATGCTTCATATTTTCTGACATATTTAATATTTAATTTCATATTTATTTTATTTTCTATTGGAATATAGTAACTTCCTAAGTCTCCCTTATTTCCCTTTGCAGTAACAAAATTTTTGAAAATTTGTGTGTTAGAACTATTGGAAGAATACTTTTATTTGCTTCAGAACAGTCTGTGGCTTTGGAGAGGGTTAGCTGAGGAACATGAATAAAAGCTGGTGACTATCAGGAAGGCCCTTCTCATGAACAGGCTTTCAGTGGCTTTATATTAGCTTCATAATAATGTTGGACCCTGTTTCTTCATCTGTGGAAACAGGGCTAGTTGTACCCTTGTTGTGACTTGTGACTGTGCATACCTAGCATGTAGTAGGGGTTTTAAAGTATTCGTTTCTGTTTCTCTCCTCTTTCCTGTCTTTCTAATCTGTGTAATTTAAGATTTCATCTGTTATTATATGGACATTACAGGTATTAACCACATTTTCATATCGGAATTGTTAAAGGATGAGTGCAAACAACTCAATAAAATATGTAAATTCTTTGCTCTAAAAATTCCAAAAGCTAGTATTAGATTAGTGTTTTCTCTTGTAGAGTTTATATATCTTTCTGGCATTAAAATAGAAAAGAGAGTTGCTTCATCTGAGTGACCAAGCAGGACCAGCTCAATTTACAGTACAAAGGGAGTTTCCAGCAGTTAGCTCTTGGGTACACTTCCCCATACTTTGTCTTCTTTTTGTAAAACATATGCAGATATACCAGGAAGCTTTGGGGATATTTTGGGTTTTGCTCAGAATAAAAATGCTCTTGCGCATACCTTTTGAGAGTACCACAGACATGTAGAACCTGAAAGTTATCTTTTAAATGAAAAAAATTTTTATTATAGTATTCTTATCAACTAGGATTTTCTCTCAGCTTTTTGGGAGTAGAAACTATCTTCTGTACTGAACTTTCACCTAATTTGCATGATTAATTACAGTTAGCCATTAAGATTTTATAGCCGAGCATGATGGCACATGCCTATACTCCCAAGCACCCTTGGAAGCTGAGGCATGAGGGTTGTAAATTAAAGCCCAGGCTGGAAAGTTTAGCAAAATGCTGTCAAAAAAATTTTTAAACATTTTTAAAATTTATTTTTATTTTTATTGGTACATTGTATATACACATCATGGTCACACTCAATATTGGGAATTTGTACCAGTATATGACACAATTTAGTTCTCATTCTTTCCCATTCCCTTACCCACCCCACAATCCCCCACCCCCTAAATACATAAGCTTTGTTTCCCTTTTTTTATTACTATCACATTGTTTCTTTACCCTTCATTACTCTACCCTCCCCATTTCCCTTTGAATATTTTATATTTCACAGTATCCATCATACATTCTGGAACTCATTAACATCTTCAGTTTCTCATAGAGAGAAAAGATACAATATTTACACATCTGTAGCCTATTTATTTCACTTATGAGTATATTCTGAAGGTACGTCCGTTTAAGTATAAATGACTCAAACTCATCATTCTTTAATGAAGAGTAATACTCCATTTTATAGAAAAACCACATCTTCTTTATCCAGTCTCCAGTTGATGGGCATTTGGGTTGTTTCCAAGATTTAGCTATCACAAACTGAGCTGCTATGAACATGGGTGCACATATGTCATTATGACATGATTCTTTTAATTCTTTTGTGTATATTCCTAGCAAGACAATAGCAGGGTCAAATGGGACCTCTAATCCTAGTTTTTTTAGGAATCTCCACACTGATCTCCATAGAGGTTGTACCAGTCTACATTCCCACCAACAGTGGAGGAAGGTTCCTTTTTCTCCATAGCCTCGCCAGCATTTGTTGCTGGCTATTTTGAGATGGCAGCCATTCTTTGTGGAGTAAGATAAAAGGCTGGGAATGTAGCTCAATGTGAAAGTCTAGAATTAGATCCCTAGTAGTGCAAAAAATAAAAATAAAGAGACTTTTAAAAGATAGGTTCCAAATCTGTAATACGATAACAGATTATGAACAAAATGATAGGGATTTTTTTTTTAGAGAAAGAAAAATTTGCTCTTTACATTATACCAGGTTAAATACTTTTTTTTTTTTTTTTTTTTTTGAGACAGGGTCTCACTTTGTAGCTCAGGCTGGCCCTGAGCTCATTATGTAGCCCAGGCAAGCCTCGAACTCAGCAATCCTCCTGTCTCTGCCTCCCAAGTGCTGGGATTACAGGCGTGAGCCACCACACCTGGCACTGTGGTATGTGGTATTGATTGCTGGTGGGCATGAGTCACCATGCCCAGCATTGTATGTGGTTACTGGGGATCAAACTCAGGACCATGCGCTTGTGAGGCAGGCGCCGAAACCACTGAGCCAAATCTCCAGCCCAAGTAAATACATTTTTAAAGAAAATAAAGGACAAACAGGTAGATATTTAGCTGGTCTTTGTGAGGATGAGATTTTAAGTTTTGTAGCAGACAACTTTTGTATGAGAGAAATAATAGATTTGATGATCCCAAATTCTTTTAAACATACATAATATAGTAATAATAATAGCATACATTTATTGAGCAGTTTCTTGTAATAAGTTCTTTACATCTAAATAAACATCCCAAAGTTGAAAAGCTGTGCCCTAGCAACACACGGTCTCTAGCCCTAATCTGTCACAGGCAACAGTATCACATGTTTTTCTAGGTTATGACAAGCATTGCTAATTTCCCATTTTACACCACCTATTTCTTCACTGCTTAATACTCTGCCACTTAGCAGATATCACCTATGTTAGTTTTTTTTGTTTTGTTTTTTATTTTGTTGTTGTTACAGTGACATCCAACAAAACAGATACTAAATCTGTTTTGGTTGGAATAAAGGCTAAATAAATAAAGAGACACAAAATATACTGGATCACACGAGATAATTTTTTTCATGCATTAGTTCAGGGTGAATGAGTAGGTTCTGCCTCAGGAAGTTATTCAAGGAATCATGCAGCAAGGTGGCCTGACCACTTTTCTCTTTATAACTGACCTGATCAAACCTGGGTCATTCACTTATTTGTGTTCTAGCCAGTAGACAGGGAAGAGAACACAGAGAAGACAGACCTATTTTCCTAAGACCTAGTCCAGAATGTGGCATATGTGATTCTGTTCACATTGTATTCAAGAATTTAGAAACATGTCCCTACCTAACAGTGGAGGAGGGTAGGAAGTACAATCCCACCATATCCCTAAGCAAAAAAGAATAGATTTTGGTGGACAGTAACAAATACTTTCCACCAGAACCACCATCTATGCTGCTCTAAATATCTTATTAAACCACATAATAATGTAAAGTTAAAATATGCCTATAGTCAGTAAGGAAAATAACATTCAAAAACAAAGCTGCAAATTCACTTCTAAAAAGAGAAATAGCTGGATGTTGTGGCTCAGGCCTATTATCCTAGCAGGACGAAGACTAAGGCAGAAGTATAACCATGAGTTGTAGGTTACCTGGCTACTTAGTGAGTTCAAGGCCAGCTTGACCCTGTCTCAGAGATAAAGTGAATAAATACAAGTTTAGTGACCATAAATCAATGGTCAGTTGATTTTTTGACCAAAGTTCTAAAACCATGGATAAGGAAAGAGCACTTCCAATAAACACTGCCATCACAACTGATTATCCATGTACAAAATGATTGAAGTCAGACCTCTATCTTATATCATATATAAAAAATTATTGCTGGGGATTTAGCTCAAGTGGTACTGCGCTAAACCTGGACACACAAGGGTGCGAGTTCGATCCCTGGTACTGAAAAAAAAATTCTAAATACATTAAAGACTTTACTGTAAATACTGAAACTGTATAAAACTCTGAGGGAATAACATATATGTCTGTGAGACCTCAGATAATGCTTTTTATATATCACCAAAAGCATAATCAATAAAAAAATACAAATTGCAGAATTAAAAATTTTTGTGCAGGGCTGGGGTTTTAACTCAGTGGTTCCAGCGTCTGCCTTCCAAGCGCAAGTTTCCTGGTACCACATACCACAGTGCCAGGCATAGTGACTCATGCCTACCAGTAGTACCACACACCACAATGACAGGCATGGTGGGCCACACCTATAATCCCAGTACTCGGGAGGCAGAGGCAAGAGGATTGAGTTCAAGGCTTACCTAGGCTACATAGTGAGGTCAAAACCAGCCCAAACTACAAAAGCAAGACCCTGTCTCAAAATATATATATATAATATTATATTATATATTAATTCTGTTTTTACTGATTTGCATTAGAGGATATCATCAGTTACTGACATTTTGAGCAGTATAATTTTTGATACTGTAATCAAAATTGTTTAATTCCTTGTCATATAAAAGAAGTTAAAGCTGGCAGCATAATGAACAGTGATTAAATCCCAGATATTTATTTATTTATTATATATAATAATATATATAAAATATATATTATATAATATATATATATAAAATCATAAAATGTATATTTTCTAGTAGGCTTTAAGCCCTTAATTGAGAAATGAGAGCTACTAGGAAATGCTTAGGCTTTAGAATCACAAATCTGAATTTAAGTTCTTACTTCCTATTGATACCTTTGTAATGTCACTAAGGTGAGTAGAAGCTTTAAAAAAATTTCCCTTCTGCCTTTTGACCATATAACCTTTTAGTTATATTATTCTAGAATTTTATTGGTTGCCCCAAAGAGTCCAAGACTATTTTCTAGTTAACCTTATCGCATACAAAATGTTAGTATCACAGACACATTAATAAATCTATTCTTGTACCATGACCCTATTGGAGGGCCACATATCATTTGTGTCCTTAACCCATTTTTTTCTCATTTAGGGATTTTCTCACACCTGTTGATAATGCATGCTGCAGAAACCTGACATACTATGTATTTTATGTCAAATATGTTATTAGGCAACATTGCTTGTAAAAATGACACCTGTTGAGTAAACTTTTGCTAGTGGGAGGACTACAAATATTTATAAGAGATCTTATCATTGAGCTTATCTGAGGGCAATGACTGTTAAGTGTATAACCTTTGCAGGGACCTGTAATCCATACTTAATAGCAACAGCATTGTTACAAGAGATTATGGCTCCTATGGGGCATAAGGCTGTTAAATCAAAATGCCTCCAACACCCACTGCTGTAAGTCTCATTTTTTTTTTTTTTTGAGACAGGGTTTTGCTTTGTAGTTCAGGCTGGCCCTGAGCTCACTATGTAGCGCAGGCATGCCTCGAACTCAGCAATCCTCCTGTCTCTGCCTCCCAAGTGCTGGGATTACAGGTGTGAACCATGTAAGTCTCTTTTTTTTTTTTTGAGACAGGGTCTCGCTTTGTAGTTTGGGCTGGCTCTGAGCCCACTATGTAGCCCAGGCAAGCTTCGAACTCAGCAATCCTCCTGTCTCTGCTTCCCGAGTGCTGGGATTACAGGTGTGAGCCACCACACCTGGCCATGTAAGTCTCATTTTTAAGGGTCTACATTTTACCTGGGGAATGGAGGGGGTGGTTCAGATCCAAAGAGAGTATCTCTGAGCAGCTGTGTGACCTGTTGCATAGACTGCTGCAGAGACTGTTCCATAAGAAACACCTACTACTGCTTTTACTTCCTGGTTAGCTTTTTTTTCCTGTATTTGAGTACCCTGGTACTAACAGTATGTCCTTTAATATACTAAGCATGTGAATGCACAGTTGAGCCTGAGAAATCCCCCTGGGTATTAGACATAATATCTTGAGATTGAGTTTCCTGCTTTAAAAAATCAAAGTATTGTCTGTCTTATAGGACTTTGTGAAAATGAGAGATACTGTACATAGCATAGGATAGGATATAAGTGGTAACAGTTACTCGGCTCATACCATATTTTTTCATCATATTATCAAAGTATGTTAGATTTTTAAATTCTGTTTTCACTGATTTGCATTAGAGGATATCATCAGTTACTGACATTTTGAGCAGTATAATTTTTATCCTATAATCAAAATTGTTTAATTCCTTGTCATATAAAAGAAGTTAAAGCTAGCAGCATAATGATGAACAGTGATTAAATCCCAAATATTTATTAACCACTCAGTTTATCTTCAGATGCTAATTTAGTATAGTACCTTACGATATTTTTATGTACATTAGAATAGATATCTCAATTATAATGGTGCTCCCTGGAACTCCTTGCAGCCAGTGACCTAGACAACAAAAACTTGTTAAATAAACACTAAATGTGAGATGCCATTCTGGGTATTGAGATCAGTGAACAAAATATCTTTATCCTTAGGGAATTTATATTTAGTGGTGAAGGACAGTTTAAAAACATAGTAAGTAATTGTGCTAATCATGGTATTTTTCAATTCAGTTTCTAAGAGGTAGAATTTTTCTTTATGTTCTTTTATTTTTCTTTTATAGTGAAAATATCAATATGTGTGTTTATTTGTTCTAGTCTGTAGCAATTATCAAACCTCAAATTTATAATACCAACATTACTTTTGACAGGAGAACCAAGTAGATTAAGATTTCCTTGACTTTTGAGGGGTTAAAGAATATAATATGTCCCACTAAAAATATACTGTTTTTTTGTAGTCAGTTTAGAGATTTAATGTTCTTTTTAAAAACCCAGCCAAAAAAATGTATACACATTTCAGTAAAAGAAAAACTTGTATAAGTATTTTAATACTAAATGTATTGAGGGCCAGCAAGCACAAGATCCCTGGTTCCATCTTCAGTAACAACATACAATACCAGGTGTGGTGACTCATGCCCACCAGCAATCATTACCACATACCACAATGCCAGGCACGGTGGCTCATGCCTGTAATCCCAGCATTCGGGAGGCAGAGGCAGGAGGATTGCTGAGTTCGAGGCTTACCGGGGCTACATAGTAAGCCTAGGGCCAGCCTGAACTACAAAGTGAGACCCTGTGTACAAAAAAAAAAGAAAGAAAGAAAATGAAATATATTGAGACATCATGAGATTAACTCAAATTCCTTGGCCTCTACAATTATAAGAGGGGCTCAAAGTGGTGGCCATGAGCTTTCAAACATTTATTAGTAGGGCAAACTGCTGTTTGGGTTAACTTGGTCATTGAGATTGCTGCACATGCATTTTCAATTTATTCTCTAATGGTCCCCATATCATGGTAACACCATCTATTGAAAGAAACATTTTTTTTGCAGACTCTATATGTTAGCTGGGCATGGTGATGCAGGTCTGTAATCCCAGCACATGGAAGGCTGAGGCAGGGGAGTTACTGTGAGTCCTAGGCCATTGTGGGCTACATGGTGAGTGCAAGGGTAGCCCTACCTGCATAACAAGACCTTGTCCAAAAAAAAAAAAAATACAATTTTATTAGTTGAATATGGAAAATAGCAAAATGTGTAGATGCACAAAAGTCAAATCCAGTAACTCAAGGAATTCTCATTTCCATCTCTAATCTCTTAATATCCTTACCCATCCATTTCATTTGTCATTTTTTAATTTCTTTTCTTAATTAAAACTATTAATAACTGAGATCATATGAATTTTACCTCTGCTACCTTCCCATAGTTAAAAGTAGAAATTTGAGTGATTAATGAAAGAAAACCAGGAAGTATAGAAAAATTTTAATGGTCTCCAAATTAAACATAAACTAGATTAATTTCTGATAGAACTGCAGGTCTGCACCCAAGATTTGAGCCTTCTTGATCATCTGTGTTCTCTCTTTCATCACATAAACCTATTACTGTTCTCTGTGGCCTTTGTCCTAATTTGACCTCTCTTTAACCTTTTTTAATCTCACACCTTTGTCTACAGCCATCTTAAACTTCTGTTCAGTAGAAACAACTTCCTTGCTCCCTTAACCCTAAAAATATATTAAAGATATTTCAAACATATAGAAGAATACAAAGAGTAATATAATTAATTGTTCGTGTATGTGTCACTTAGAATTGGCCAGTAGCAACTTTTAGAACTAGATGAATTTTAATGAAATTAAACAGTTTAAATCTCATTGTATCCCTCACCTATTCCCTTCCTTCTTAGTACCTCTCATACCAGAGACAGCCATTATTGTGAAAATGTGATCATTCCTTGTTTGATTCCTTGATTTTCAGTCCCCCTCACATTTTTTTTTTTTTTTTTAATTTTTGAGACAGGGTCTCACTTTGTAGTTCAGGCTGGCCCTGAGCTCACTATAGAGGCCAGGCAAGCCGCCGTGAACTCAGCAATCCTCCTGTCTCTGCCTCCCAAGTGCTGGGATGACAGGTGTGAGCCATCACACCCGGCACTGTGGTATGTGGTGTTGATTGTTGGTGGGCGTGAGTCACCACGCCCAGCACTGTATATAGTTACCGGGGATCAAACTCAGGACCTTGCGCTTGCGAGGCAGGTGCCGGAACCACTGAGCTAACCCTCCGGTCCTCCCCTCACATTTTTTTAATTCTGTAGATTGAACCCAGGGTCTCATACATAGTAGGCAAGTATGCTACCACAGAGCTATATCCCACCCCTTTCTGGTTCTGTATTGTATATTATTGGTTTAGTCTTTATTGCTGTGCCAATATCACACATTCTTCAAAATTGTATTGGTTCATAACGTTTTTCACTCTTGTTTTTAGAATCAACGTGCTTACTCTGTATTTTGGTTGAGATTACATTCAATTTATTATTTGGATGACTTTTTATATTGTGTCTTTGCAAGTATAAGTATCATTATTTTTAATCTCAAGATATTTAGTTTTTTAAATTAAATCCTTCAATTAATACCTAAATTTTACTTACAAAGAAAAAATGGGGAATCAGTTCCTTTCACAATAGCATCCAAAAACTGAAAAAAAAATTTCTTTTTGAAACAGGGTCTCGCTTTGTAGTTCAGGCTGGCCCCCGAGCTCACTATGTAGCCCAGTCTAGCCTCAAACTCACAGAAGTCCTCCTGCCTCTGCCTTCCGAGTGCTGGGATTACAGGCATGAGACACCACACTCAGCATTGTGTTATGTGGTACTGGGAATCAAACTCGGGATGTGGCACTTTCAAGTCAGATGCCAGAACCACTGAGCTAAATCCCCAGCCCTAAAAAATGAAATATTTGGGCTGGAGATTTAGCTCAGTGGTTCCCACGCCTGCCTAGCAAGCACAAGGTCCCTGGTTCAATCCGGTAACCATATACAACAAGTACCGGGTGTGGTGGCTTATGCCCACCAGCAGTTGATACCACAGTGCCAGGCGTGGTGGCTCACGCCTGTCATCCCAGCACTCAGGAGGCAGAGACAGGAGGATTGCTGAGTTCCAGGATTGCCTGGGCTACATAGTGAGCTCAGGGCCAGCTTGAACAACAAAGTGAGACCCTGTCTCAAAAAGAAAAAAAGAAAAAGGAATTCTTTTTTAGATATATAATTTGAATGTATGCCTTCCAAGTCTGTAATCCAATTTAGCTTTTTTTTTTTTAATTTGTGGGCTTTGCTTTTGGTGTCATATCTATAACAGTATCCTTCCCAAGGTTTTAAAGGCTTTCTAGAAATTTTGTGGTTGTAGTTTATACATTTAGGTCTGTTGTTGATTTTGAGTTAATTTTTTAAATATAATATGAGGTAAGAATGTGGGGTTTTTTTGGCATGTAAATCCATCTTGCCAGCACTACTTGTTCAAAAGTTAACTGTTGCCCTGTTGAATTTCTTTGGCTTCTTCGAAATCAGTTGATGTAAATATGATATTTATTTATGCACTTCAGGTTTTGTCCCCTTGATACCTGGTCCTTGTGTACTTCAGGACTGTAGCTTTGCAGTGTGCTTTGAAATCACATATTGTACATCCTCCAAATTTTTTTAAAAATTATCTTTATTGTCCAGGGATTGAGATCAAGTAGTTGCATGCCTACCTTGGAAGCACAAGGGTCCAAATTGGTTCCCTGGTACCACACACACAAAAAAAGTTATCTTGACTGTTAAAAACTAAACATTTCTGGGGCCGGAGGGTTAGCTCAGTGGTTCCGGCGCCTGCCTCGCAAGCGCAAGGACCTGAGTTCAATCCCCAGTAACCACATATAATGCTGGGTGTGGAGACACGCCCACCAACAATCAACACCGCATACCACAATGCCGGGCGTGGTGGCTCACGCCTGTAATCCCAGCACTCGGGAGGTAGAGACAGGAGGATTGCTGAGTTCGCGGCGGCTTGCCTGGGCACCATAGTGAGCTCAGGGCCAGCCTGAACTAAAAAGTGAGACCCTGTCTCCAAAAAGCAAAAAAAAAAAAACTAAACATTTCTAATATTAAATTTTAGAATACCTGAGTTCTTTCTCCCCTCTCTTGAGTATTATTTTTGTGATTTTGTTTGATTGGGTTAGTGGTTGTTCATGCTTATTCAGACTAAATCTCTAGAAGCCATCCTACCATTAATATCCCTGCTCTGTTTCTTTGTTTTTATTTCTTTTTTTACTATATGCCTGTGATTTGCCCTTGTATCTGCTTATCATGGCAGGTAGCCAGTTATTGGTCACAAGTTGTACTCACACACCTCAGACCAGTCGATGCTGGTTTTGTTAGTTGAGGAATGCACTCCAAATTCAGGTAGTTTTCCATTCCTTTTTCTGTTGCACTTTCTCATTTCTCCTGTGCAGGTACATGTAGCCTCCCTGTCAGCTAGGGCTATGTAAAGAACATAGGATTTCCATTTCCGAGATCTTTATGTTAAATCTGGTGAAGCTGCTAGTCAGTTACCCTCTCCAAGAGGGGACACAGCCGTAGTTCAGCAGAGCAGCTGACGTTGCTGGTGCACTTACCACCAAGAAAAATTGACACATGTATCTCACCCTCTGCTCTAAGGCATGTTAGCAGTGAATCAGTTGGTTTTTCACTTGGAGCTTTATTCTGGTAGAACTATTTCCAAACCTAAAAGAGAAAGAACACCCCCAGGCAGGAGTGCCACAGATTTCCACTGTCCTTACTCAGAGTTTAGCAGTTCTTCAATCTGCTGGTTGCTGTAGGTTGATTTCTAGAGCCAGAACAGCTGATTTTGACAAACATCCAGTTTTGTAAGCTTTCAGAGGAGAGGAGGTTGCCAGTCTATTCATTCAGGTATATAAGTCCCACCTCAGTAGGGTCATTTTTATTTATTTATTTATTTATTTTTGAGACAGGGTCTCGCTTTGTAGTTCAGGCTGGCCCTGAGCTCACTATAGAGCCCAGGCAAGCCGCCGCGAACTCAGCAATCCTCCTGTCTCTGCCTCCCGAGTGCTGGGATTACAGGCGTGAGCCACCACACCCGGCACTGTGGTATGTGGCACTGATTGCTGTGGGCGTGAGCCACCACGCCCAGCATTCTATGTGGTTACCAGGATCGAACTCAGGATCTTGCGCTTGCAAGGCAGGCGCCGGAACCACTGAGCTAAATCTCTGGCCCAGTAGGGTCATTTTTAAATCCAGCCTTCATTACATTTGTCTAGTTTATAAATTCTTCTCAGTTTTTCTGCTTATATTCATCAGCTGATAATAATTTATCATTATTTACAGCTCATTTCTTTTTTCCTGCAATATTACATCTATTCAGGTTTCCCAGTATAAGGGTTCCTGATTTAGTGGACAAACAACTGGAAAGTTGTAAGAAATATATGATAAATGCATTAGGGGACTACGCCATATCATGATTAGGAAGTTACCTTTTACATGTAATTTCCAAATAATCATGAACTATGGTAGCATTTTACTATTGAGTTTGGGGATTGGTTTGTATTTTTCTTTTGTTTCTGTGTTGTTAGTATGAACATATGATTTTTTAATGTAGCGAAATACATCAGTGTATTATGTTAAGCCTCTTTTCATTCTTGGGATGAATCATACTTAATCATGGTATACTTTTAAAATATACCTTACCAGATTTGTTTACATCTTAATTTGAATGTTATCTCTGTCTTCATAAGTAAAACTGATCTTTAATTTCTCTTTCCTAGTTTGAGTTTTTCCATAGATATGCAAACCCCCAACATGTGTTTGACGTCTATTAATTTCTGTATTCTGCTAGGGGTGATCTGTTTAACTTTTGGTTATACATCCTTCTGAAGCTATGTAGCTCAGTGTGGGGTACATAAATGCATTATACATATACATTACTTGAAATATCAGCATTATAGATTGACTTTCTTCTTAGCTAGACTTTTGAAAGTTGGCTGGGCTCTCTTCCTACTGAGTACACAGCCAATTAAAATCTGCTTCCACTCCCACTGTGTCAATAAAACTGTTCTCACCAATGTCAGTGTTTAATTCATTTGTGCCTTTTATCTTTATTATTCTTTGCCTCCCAGCAGTATTTGATTTCTAACCACTCCCTTTTTCTCAAAACTTCTCTTTTCACAAGTTTAATAAAACTACACTTGATTAGTTTTCTTCCGTTTCTGGCTGTTCTTACTTGTGATAGCTGTACTAAAAGAAAAGTGAATGGCATAGCATAGCATTATATAGCAATAAAAATAAAAGTCAGTAGGGCCGGAGGGTTAGCTCAGTGGTTCCGGCGCCTGCCTCGCAAGCCCAAGGTCCTGAGTTCAATCCCCGGTAACCACATAACAATGCTGGGCGTGGAGACTCACACCCACCAACAATCAATACCGCATACCACAATGCCGGATGTGGTGGCTCTCGCCTGTAATCCCAGCACTTGGGAGGCAGAGACAGGATTGCTGAGTTTGAGGCTTGCCTAGGCTACATAGTGAGCTCAGAGCCAGCCTGAACTACAAAGTGAGACCCTGTCTCAAAAACAAAAAAAAGTCAGTATCTTTTGTTTTTCACTACAGGGCCAGAAATTTAGATCATTGGCTCCGGTGCCTGCCTGGCAAGCACAAGGTCCTTGGTTCTATACCCAGTAACCACATACAATATTGGGCATGGTGACTCGCACCCACCAGCAATCAGTACCACATACCACAATGCTGGGCATGGTGGCTCATCCCTGTAACCCCAGCACTTAGGAGGCAGAGACAGGAGGATTGCTGAGTTTGAGGCTTACCTGGGCTACATAGTGAGCTCAGGGCCAGCCTGAACTACAAAGCGAGACCTTGTCTCAAAAAAAAAAAGTTACATATTTTCTGTTTGATTTCCAAGACACCAAAAGAAAATTTGCATAGTACAGAAGTACCAAAGATAAAATTAAAATAACTTCAATATGCAGCAGTAAGCTCTTTCTGTCACTTTGGCTTGTCCTTTTTAAATCTTTTCTGTACAAATATTTCATATACATGTTTCAAAGTTATTATCATTTTATTCATTTGGGACTTAGTTTTCTCAGAAAATACATTGTGAACTATTCCTACCTTTAAATGTAAATGTTACTTGAAAATATTATTTTAATTTTTTATTATTTGATAACTTCCTTAAAGTACCTTTAAAAATGTATTCCTTGGGCTGGAGGATTAGCTCAGTGGTTCCAGAACCTGCCTGACAAGCACAAGGTCCTAAGTTCGATCCCGGTAACCACATACAATGCTAGGCGTGGAGACTCACGTCCACCAGCAATCAATACCACATACCACAGTGCTGGGCGTGGTGGCTCACACCTGTAATCCCAGCACTCAGGAGGCAGAGACAGGAGGATTGCTGAGTTTGAGGCTTGCTGGGTGACATAGTGAGTTCAGAGCTAGCCTGAACTACAAAGCGAGACCCTGTCTCAAAAAAAAAAAAAATGTATTCCTTGCTCAAAAAGAAAGATTAATACTTTGCATATAGACTGACCAATTATAATTCATAAAAATTCTATCAATTCCCATTTCTAAAAGCAGTGTATGAAAGTGCCTATTCTTACACCTTTCTCAAAACTGTTATTATAACTAAATGCACATACATGAGTAACAACCTGGATAAACATAGATTATTTGTACTGTTTTTAATTTTTTACTCTTTGTTCACTAAAGGTGAACATGTTCATATTGTGTTAAACAACTCTTCTAACTAGTGATAGATTGAAAGAAGAATTGGATCATTGAGAGAATACAGTTAATGCTAAAGATGGTATTGATAATGCTGGATGTGGTGGCTCATGCCTGTCATCCCAGCACTCGGGAGGCAGAGACAGGAGGATTGCTGAGTTCGTGGCAGCTTGCCTGGGCACCATAGTGAGCTCAGCGCGAGCCTGAACTACAAAGCGAGACCCTGTCTCCAAAAAAAAAAAAAAAAAAGATGGTATTGATAATTAATAGAATTGGGATCTACATTTTGTACTATGCAAACTGACATACAAAATAATTTACTAAGTATTTGCATCTTAGATTCTATTTTAGACATGGAGGATACAGTGACTATTGCAAATGTTTTTATTCTGGACTAATACTCATAATTTAACAAATATCTACCTAATGCCTTCAATATGCCATTCATGGAGGACACAATTAAGAAGATTCATGTGGTGAAAAGGAAAAGAATATTAAGATAACTTTTATTTATTGACTTATTTGCCACATTATGCTAATTTAACTGCATATATTATCTTAATATTAAAATGTTTGATAACTTAAAAATAAACACTTCTGATCAAAGTTGTTCACTACTAACATAATAGTAGATTTGTGTCAAAAGTATGGTACATTTTGTGATAAACATAAATGTATACACAAAGCCTCATTTATATATCATTGCGGACTTCAGCCTTTGAAATCTTAAATACCAGTGAATTTAAGAGGCTAATGGTAATGGGAAAGCTGTTTCTTACTTAGGGCTAAAACTTATTTTTCCTGCTTCTATGAAATTAGAACCAAGAATCATCTGTTAGATCATCAGTGCCTTTCAATTTGGATTTGCTTGTACTTTCTACTACGAGATTGCAGTGCTTTCACATCAGATGGTAGCGGATCTTGCCCACAGGGCTGTAAGCAGTCCACGAATGTTCTTAAAGAAGCTCTCTGGATATTCACTACTTGCTTACTGAAAGAGCCACCTGCCACCTTCATAGGTTTCCTACAAGCCAGGCATTTTCCACAAGAAAACTAGCAGAATCAAAAAGGCAACTTTCAACATCTGAATGACCCTCTCACTTTGTAGTTCAGGCTTGCCCTGAGCTCACTGTGTAGCCCAGGTAAGCCTCGAACTCAGCAATCCTTCTGTCTCTGCCTCCTGAGTGCTGGGATTACAGGTGTGAGCTACCACACCCGGCACTGTGGTATGTGGTATTGATGCTGGTGGGCATGAGTCACCATGCCCAGCATTGTATGTGGTCACTGGGAATCGAACTCAGGACCTTGAGCTTGCAAGGCAGGTGCTAGAACCACCAAGCTAACTCTCCGGCCCTCCTCTTTAAGGAATGACTCTTTAAGGAATATTAGCTTACAATTGTAAACACCTTAAACTTTGGAATAAGAGAGTTGAAACTTAATTTTGTTTTATAATTTTAAGTCTGTCCTTTAAAAAAGATACTTACCTGGTGCAGCCACAGTGTAACTAATATTTTTAAATATATTTAATAGTTGTTTAGGGAGGAACACTATCATTACTGCTGAGAAGTGGGTCCTGTGGGGATTTTTTGTTTGATTGGTTGGTTGGCTGGTTGCTTTTATTTATTTATTTTTAATGAGGCAAGTTCTCACTTTGTAGTTCAGGCTGGCCCTAAGCTCATTATGGTGTCCACGCTAACCTTGAACTCAGCAATCCTCCTGCCTCTGCATTATGAATGCTGGGATTACAGGGATGAGCCACCATCCCTGGTATTGTGGTATGTGGTATCAGGGATTGAACTCAGGACCTTGCTTGTGCTTGTGAGACAGGCAGTGGAACCACTAAGTGAAATCCCTGTGTTCTTAAGCTTTCTTCCTCCTTAAATATCTGTAGCTAATGTTTTTCTGTGAGTCAAATACTGCTTAGCACAGCAGAAGTTTTTACTAGAATTACTTCAGAATAGACATGAGTATTTATAATGAGGAAATCCAAATTCTTGTTTTTAATCACTGTACTTGAAAGGTTTAATGTGTTGAATAACTAAATATCAAAATGGGGCCGGAGGGTTAGCTCGGTGGTTCCGGCGCCTGCCTCACAAGCACAAGGTCCTGAGTTTGATCCCCGGTAACCACATACAATGCTGGGTGTGGAGATTCACGCCCACCAGCAATCAATACCATATACCACAGTGCCGGGTGTGGTGGTTCACGCCTGTCATCCCAGCACTCGGGAGGCAGATTCAGGATGATTGCTGAGTTCGAGGCTTGCCTGGACTACATTGTGAGCTCAGAGCCAGCCTGAACTACAAAGTGAGACCCTGTCTCAAAAAGAAAAAAAAAAAGGTACAGGGCTGGAGGGTTAGGTCAGTGGTTCCGGAGCCTGCCTCGCAAGCGCAAGGTCCTGGGTTCAATCCCCAGTAACCACATACAGTGCTGGGCGTGGTGGCTCACGCCTGTAATCCCAGCACTCAGGAGGCAGAGACAGGAGGATTGCTGAGTTCAAGGCTTGCCTGGACTACATAGTGAGCTCAGTGCTAGCCTGAACTACAAAGCGAGACCCTGTTTCAAAAAAAAAAAATGGTACAACTTGGATGCTGTATATTAAAATTTGCAAACACCCTACATTATATGTATAGTAGGTCAGAGGCCACATTTATTAAGTACTGTGCCAAGACCAAGTTTTCTGTGACTTAAAGCTTTTTATACTTTTGATGAAAATATTTGTGGTCTTTAATATGCTTTAAATGGTCAGAGATCATTTTAAGACCTACCATTTTATTAGGAAAATAAAAATAATCAAAATGGTAAATTAGACTGGCTTTTATACTTGAACTTGATTAGTATTAATATAAGTAATTAACCATTTAATGAATAAAAAGTGTGGTTATTATATTTCTGAGTTTCAAGACACTGGTCCTTTTCCCCATGTGGTTTTCAGCCTATAAAGATGCTAACTTCTATAGGAAATACTTGCATATGGTAAATCAAGTTTTCTGCATTTCAGACCCTCTCCCCTTCATCTCTCCTATCTAAATGATTATGTAGCCCAGCTCTGGTGTTTGTTCTCTCTACAAAGCCTTCCATGATTTTGTCTCCCAGCAGAATACGTAATTTTTTTCTTTTTGGAAATCAAGTCATTCTTTTTTTTTTTAATTGAATTCTTTATTGGTACAATTTATATACATCTCAAAATCACATATAACATTGGGAAATTTGTACCAGTATATGCCACAAGTTAATTCTCATTTTTACCCATATCCCTACCCACTCCCCCCTCCTCCCCCCTTATACATGCTCTTTTATTTTCTTTCTGTATCATATTTATTCCTTCC
>PVIC010034765.1:0-19321 GCA_004025085.1 Thryonomys swinderianus | reverse complement strand
GGTGCTCACTCGTTACATAGCACACCAGAACTTGTACGGGTTAGTCGGGATGTGGGTTCCCAAGCAGAATCCGTGACTTTCCCCCTCCCCTTGCATTCTGGTTTTCTAATCCGTGAGCAGTTTGGGAACATTGAGAATGGGTCGTTTGGGGTACCGATCCTCTTTATGATAAGGTATGAAATATTCACCTTTCATTGTAAAGATCGGTGCCAGTACCCTCAGGAAAGCTTATAAATGCCGAGAAACTTTCAAAATCACAGTGACAAAGCCGTTTCCCCGAATTTCACTTCTTGCTTGGAAGCGAGGTGATCACCGGTCACAGTTATAGATGCTTGTTTTTCTTGAAACATTGGCTCAGTTTCATTCGCGCATTTTGGAGAGAAGTTATCAGACGTGCAGTTGCCATGACCGTGATGTGACGGGGGCGTGCTCCACGGAAAGCTCCGCTGAGCCATGCGGAGCCCACGGCTGCGCTCCCTCCCGCAGGACCACGCGTGCCAATGAGGAGAAAGGACAGGTACTTAATGGGAGCAGGATGTTAAGTGTTGGGGCGCAGCCGGTGTGCGCCCCACTGGGAGTGCAAAGGCCACGGTCACTGTCAGCACACCCAGTGTGCTCAGCGGGTCCACCCTCCAGTCGAGAAGCAGTGGAAATGCAAATTGATTTTATTGCACAAACCACTGTGACTTGCAGAACCACTGAAAGGATCCTGGGGACCCCTGAGGTGCACAGACTGTGCCTGGAGAACCCCATGTGCGCCCGGGGCCCCTCGTCTCTGTGATCGATCCTCCGCAGTGCACAGAAGCGAGGATCCACTCTGGCAGGACAAGGGGCAGAGGACCGTGCTGCCCAAAGCAGCAGCCGCTCGTGATGGTGGCTCCGCGCAGACCTGCCCCGGTGCTCAGCCAGCGTCTCCCCGAGGAGCGGCATCGGGCTGCGTTCCTCCACCTCGCTACCCGCGTCAGGCCCCACGAAGGCGCCGTGATGCGTCTGTGTGTCCTGCAGACGAGGTCGCACAGCCCATCAGAAGTGCCTGCTGCCCTCTGCCCACTGCTGACAAGGCCGGAAGGCTCAGATGCTCAGGCCTGGGCTGCAAATTAGCATTTTGCCCATGGCAAGTCACCAGCTTCTCCTCCAATTTCCATCTGTAAAGTAAGGAAGGTTATCGAGTGACCTCAAAAATGGTCTCTGGCCTGACTCCTGGGAGAAATAAGTGAAAATCCTGGAAAATGAATTCAAAATCTGAAAATTTTTCCACTGAATAAATCAGCTGTCGCCTATCTTTAGGAAGAGAGCCCCTGCCAGCCAGGTTTGAGTTGCTCCCTGGCTTCTTTCCTTTCCTGTCCACACTGTCTGAGGCCAGGGCCACCAAAGGGCCCTGCTTCAGCGTCCGCGGCTGCCCTGAGGGTGGCGCGGCGTGCCAGCTGCTGGGTTTCTGCACGCTGTCTGCGGGTGAGGCCCCGACTGTGGGCAGGCTGCAGGCCGGTCCCTGCCCCTCCCGAGTCAGGCTGTGCCACCCGCCCTGGTCCCGGATCCGCCCTGATCCACGTCGCTTGCTGACCTTTGCTGCTCAAGGTGGGGGTTGCTGCAGGCACTTGGGACTTTTCAGAATAAACGTCAGTGGGGAAAACACCCCCGTGTCACTTGCTCCCTGGGGAGCGTGGCTGCACCCGCGGCTGCCCTTGTGCCCTCCCCAGGGGCGGAGCAGAGAAAGGGGGAGGAGCGACACCTGTCTTTCCACCACACAGACACATGCACACCCCAAACCGAGGCCTCTGAGGGTGAAAACGCCAGAAAGACCAGGAAGTCTGAGAGCAGAGCGGAGATCATGTGGCCCTTGAGCAGCCGTGTGGCGTTTCTCGAACTGGGCGAGAAAGCTGAGTAGTCCGTGTCCGCATGTCAGGCTGGGAGTTATGACTTGCATTTTCCTTGTTGCCTACTTGAGGTCCCCAACTTTGTATCTAGAGCACCCCAAAGCTCCCCCCAAATGCTGATCAGTGTGGTTGCTGGACGTATCTGTCCAGCCGCTGCTCCGTCCAGTTCCCTGGGAGCCTGGGCTGCTGGGATGAGAAGGGCCGGCGATGTCGCCCCGTGATGACCGGGGCGCCTGTCCGAGAGCGTGAGGAATGTCGCGCTGGCTGCGTGCTGGTCACGGGCGGCTGGGGCCAGGGCGGTCGCCTGCGGCGGGCTCACTTGGGTCCTGGGCTTGGGGATCGGATGGGCTGAAGAGTAAACCGGGGAGGACTCTCAGCTGCATCTCGAAGGAAGCGCAGGGCTCGTCGGGTGCCCGGGATCTGGAGGAGCACAGCAGGCCAGCGACGTGGTGAGGCAGGGCTCTGACGCGCAGGCGGGAGTCGGGGCGGCTCTTGCTCATCCGTCTCGGCTGATCCCTGATAACTTCTGGGCTCGGCGGCACCTTCGGTCACCACTTCTCATGTCGGGAGCACCGGTTCAGAGACGTGATGGGCGCTCGCACAGGAAGGGTCAGGGAGCGCCAGGCAGGGCTGCTCTCGGACTTGGCTGCAGAACACACGCCGCTGCTCGGGACCTGTCCGTCATCCTGGACATTCAGCTGGGCTGCTGTGCCGGGCGGACTGGTCAGCAGCTGCCTCTGAGCCCCAGGAGCAGACGGGCTCCGTGTCTGCTCCGCTCTCGGGGGGGAGCTGACGCGTCCACCCGAGTTCCACACCACGACCGGGAGCCAGGTGTCCCTGGACCTGTGCTGTGCGAAGGGGATGAGCCACGCAGAGGCGCATGGCCTAGCAGCCGGGCAGCTGGGACCGTGGAGGAGCCCTCCTCTGGGGAGTCCTGCGCCCTCCAGGAGCCCACAATACACACCACACAGAACGTCGCAGGGTTTCACGGCGAAAGACTTCTTACGACGCCATGTTGAAATGCAGAAGTCATGGGAACAGTGCCAGTTCTCCGTCGGGAGCGAAGGGCGCGGTCCCTCAGGCTGGCCCCTAGGCAGTGCCCCCCTTTCCCTCCGCCCTGGGGCGTGCCCTGGGGAGCCTGACGTGAACGCCCAGGACATGTCGAACGCAAGCTGAGTGCCAACTGGTCTTCTGGCCTTTTGATAATTAAATTCATTTCTGAAAACCTCTGGAGATTTATATTTTTAATATCTCTATTTGAATGAGGGTTGTCCTAATACGGGGACAGAATGCATTTCTTTCTGAAACACTAATTGGACAGAGAACTCCGAGATAAACAAATAGATTTAATTTTAATCTGCTTCATGGCGATGCATAATGATAACTGGTTTCTGTCTCCTAGGGTTGAAAACCGCAGCCCTTAATAAGAGTTTGTGGGTAGATTATGCAGCTTTAAATAGCTGATGTTGTGCTGCACTGCTCTCCATGAATTATTCCGACCCCGGCCCTGTGTCAGGGACTCCCAGACTGTGCGCCGCAGACTTTCAGTCAGTGCAGCTGTTCCTGTGACGCGAAGACACCGCCTCTCCCCGCGCCCAGCCTTCCGTGACGGGCGGTGCTGAGCCGAGTCGGGGCCGAGCTGTGGGAGGCTGGCACGGTGGCTTCGCAGCGCTCCGGGGCAGCGCGCCCTTGACAGGGCTCGGGTGCCGGGAGAGTGAGTGGCCGGAGAGTTCGCGCCGTCAGAGCCGGAAGGCTGGGACTCTTACCAGCCGGCTCGAGTCCTGCAGGCAGGGGCAGCTCGGTGCGGATGTGAAGACACATTCCTGAGCCCCCAACCCGATCGCACGCCCTGATTTCCTCTCCTGTGGTGTCTGAGGCCTTCCCGTCGCTGTCCTCAGCACCGTCTGCCATCAGGAACCTCTGCTGGCCGTGGGTCTCCTTTAGAGGCCGCTGCTTCCGTTCAGTCACTGCTGCTGGCAGAGAAGCGGCGTGGACGCTCCCGTCGCCACAGACTTGGGCACTCATGGGGCTTCTCACCCGAGAAGAAATGAGAGCGCCCAGCGCTTCCTGTGGGCACAGCAAAGGCTGCCCGGGAGTCCACGGCTCCTCGCAGCGCAGGTGCCAGCGGTGGGTGGGGTGTGGAGCTCACCCGGCAGCCCTGAGGGAGGAGCCCAGGGCTGCGGTGCCAGCGCGGACCGCGGAAAGAGGCCCTGGCTGTGGCGCTGCAGGTGTTGATTGTTCCCACAGCGCAGCTCCCTGACTTGCCGCGCATCCTGCTTGGGTGCTCAGCTCTGAGCGATGAACAGGGCTGTGACAGTGGACACTGCACACGCGCTCCCGTGGCTTCTCCTTCAGGGCCCCGGCTCCGCTGCACAGCGCTTGCTGGTGAAGGGTGGAATCCACGGCCGGACGCCTGCGGCTCAGACTGCACCCCGTGCACCCCACCAACTTTGCCGGCTTTGTGTGTCTCGCCTCTCTTGATGTCACAAAGACACCAACCTTCTTTTATTGCCCGTGTGGCCTCCACCCTCCAGCCCTGCGCATTCCCAGGCACCGCGGGGGACAGGACAGTCATCTCTTCCTTTGACGTCAGGCGCTGGGATCCCTCTGGGTGTCGTCTGGTTTTGCCAGTAGATTTTCAGCATGAAATCCTTTCTCATGTCACTGGATGGAGCTCAGGTTCACAGAGCAGAAAGCGAGGGTTTGCTCACTTGCTCTTTTTACATCAAAAAAAAGAAAAGAAAAGAAAAGAAAATATTATAGAGAAATTAAAGCTTTTTAAGGTGAGTTCAACCTCTAAGATTCTGCCCAGCTGGCTTTTTGGGGTGGCTTCCAACATAGGGAAGGTGGACTTTTAATAAAGGTAGATGGCCTGCTAATACACAGTTCGGATGTAGGAAGAGGAACTTCTAAGGAAAGTCACGGCGGCCACAGGAGCTGCAGAGGGAAGACGTGATGAAGCCAGGGGCCTGCCGGCTAGACTCGGGCGCCGCCTCGTGGGCCCTCAGCGCGCGAGCACTCGGCTCTGTGCCCCAGGGGAAGGCGGCGCTGACTCTGCTCCGGCTGCAAGACGGGCTGCTCGGCGGCCTGGCTGAGGCTGCTCGGGCCGGCAAGGGTCTCGGACCCGAGCGCTCCAGATCCGAGCCTGCTTGTGGCTCGGCCTAGGCGAGACCAGCCAGGGCCAGGCCTGCCCACCTTCTGGGGCTTCTGTCCCCCAGCTGCCTCCTGTGCATTCTCATTTCCAAGCTCATCTCCTTCAGGAGATACCTAACATGCTCCGCTTCACATTTCCTCTGCACCTGTTTTGTTTTATTTCTTTTTATTTATCTATTTAGAGACAGGTTCTCACTTTGTAGTGAGCCCTGAGCTCACTATGGTGCCCAGGCAAGCCTGGAACTCAGCAATCCTCCTGCCTCTGCCTCCCGAGTGCTGGGATGACAGGCGTGAGCCACCACCCCGGCTGCACCTGTTTTATTTTTTAAAAGAAAGCAAGGAAACGGGGAGAAAGAGAGACAGACCTTCTTTTGGTTTTGCATCCAGGATCGTTGTAAGAAAATCACCCGCGTGGACTGGGGGACCCGCGGCAGACACACCCAGCGCCGGTCTGCTGGGAAGCTTTCCCTGCGGACTGGGTAACGGGCACTTCTGCTGCCCACATAATGTCTAATTCTTTGCTTCCGGTGAAAAGAGAGGCGTCAAGTTGCCACCCCCTTAAACATTGCTGTCCATGATGGGTCACGCTGTCGCTTCTGTTGTCTGAGGGTGACGGTGGAATGGCATTGCTACAAGTGCACCCCACCTGCATTTCCCGGGACCCCATCCTGCAGCGGGAGGATGCCCACTCGTCTCGTTCTGGCAGCAGTGAATGGAGGCGCAGCCCCCTGGGGACAAGGTGCTCCCAGTCCCCTTCTGCACCCCCCGACACAGACCCTGGGGCCTGTGGCTTAGAAACTTCTGACCCTCCCAGACCAGGGCACCTCGTCACCACCTGGACGAGCGGGGTGGCCAGTGCCTTCCTGGCCTGACTCCAGCTTCTCGAGCGGCTGATTCCTCCTGGTGAACCCTTGGGCCGGGGCTGCGTGGGGCTGTCTCATAGCTTCGCCCAGGTCAGGCCCTGTAGGACCATGGTGCCTCCCTGACCCTGCGAGGGACCTGTGGCCTTGTGCTTTGCTGTCGCCGCTGTGACACGTGCCCTCCAAGGACACTCTCTGGAAGCAGAATGAGACGTTTTTGAGTCTTTCTCAGTTGGGAAATACTGGGCCACCACGGGGCGAGTGATACTAGCATTCCAGGGGCCCCGCAGCCTGCACCCCGTCTCTCTGCCCGGAGCACCCATAGGAGAAAAAACACAACCTGTTATTTCAAGTCAGCAAAACTGGGGCTTCGTGAGGAAGACAGGGCAGTAAACTATGCCGACCACACCGCCCCACTTGTGTTATGATTCAGTGCATTACTCGTACTATTTCATTATTTTATGTAGAATAATTGTTCTTCACAATTTTTGACCTATTTATTTTCGTTTAAGCAGGCATGGAAAATTATAATGACATTTTGATGTAGAAGTTTGATTTATTTCAAAATATTTACCTGACAAATACAGATTGGATACAAGGGGGTTTGACAGAGACAGCATCGTGTGCTGATCGTCACAGTCGGATCTCAGAACACAGCCCTCCATACCGTGAGGGTTCGCGGGAGGGAGGAGCAGACTGAGCGGAGCGGCCGCCTGCGGAGCCGGGTGGAAGGAGCAGAGCTGGAGGACGCGGAACGCAGGGTCCCGAGCAGATCTGCCCGGGGCGGGGAGGTGTGTGCGGGGCCGTGAGACAGACCCCAAAGGTGCCGGCGAGGAAGCCGAAGGGGGACTTCCTTCTTCCCCTTCTGCTCCATCCAGGCCCCGAGCCTGTCGGTGGCGCCACCCACAGCCCAGGCGGTGCGTCCGTCTCCAGCGGGTCCACCCACCGCACCCAGGACTGTGCCGGGCGCCTGCTGGGCGCTTCTGGCCAAGCGGCCAGCACAGTGAACCCTGAGCCTCCCCACCGCCCCGCGCGCGGGGCCTCGCACCTCGGCCCCGAGACCCAGCTCCCGCCCCGCTGCCTCCAAGTTAGTCTTTGTTTCTGAGGAAGCATTAGGGCACCTGTGGGCGAAAGGAAAGAAACAACCTGAATTTGTATGTGCATTTTGTTTCAAGAACACCAGAGCGATCAATAGCAGACTTTCAAACCTAAAACTAGAATGAAGCGTAAAAACTCTATGAAAAAAGTCAAACAGGCCCAGGATCCAGAAGAGGAAAAAAATGGCCAGGGAAGAACTTAACTCTGAGGAAGAAGAGATTGTGTGATTGTGATATTTTTTCCAATGTGAATGATAGTGGCTATTAAGTCCCTATGGCATTTAGATTCCAGTGAATACTTTTAAAAGTAGGATATAACTGTTTAGTTTCAAAATGTCAATAGTTACAATATACTGAACATTCCAACCTTGGAAAATTTTAAATGTCAACTTCAAAATGTGCCCGGGGATACAGACTTTTGTCAAAATTATTCCAGAGCTTTGCTCCAACAGAATGTTCCGTGAGGATAGAAATGGGCCGTAACTTTGCTATCCGCCACGGTAGGCCGTGTCCACGTGGGCCTGCCAGTTCCTGAGCTGTTGCCATGCAACCAAGAGCTGAATTTATTTCATTTTATTTTAGCTCATTTTAATTGAGTGGGTCCACACGACAGGGGCCAGTGTGTTGGCGTGTGATTTCCCGGGTGCCCGCCCGCCAGCAAGGGCCGTTGGGCCGGCAGGACCAGAGGCCCTGGGACCGCGCCACAGCTCGCCCATCGGTGCTCGCGAGGGAGGGCGGGAGGCACCGAGCAGCCCTGAGGCGCTTTCCGCCCGCTGAAGCCAGCGCAGAGCAAGCCTGTGCCGCCCCCCCAGCACCCCTCGGGTGAAGCCTCGCCCGGCACCAGAGGGAGTCGCGGCTGCTCCCTCAGCGGGAGCGGGAGGGGCAGGTTCAGGCGACGCGGCCCTCGGCGTCTGCTCTCAGCCCTGCCCGTCCCGGGTGCTGGGAGTGGGGCAGAGGCAGACACCGCCCTCCCCTCCCCCTCTGGCACAGGGGCGGCTGGCGAGTAGGGTGAGGGGTAGGAAGGCTCCGTCGGGCAGGTGGCAGAGAAGCGCACGTCGTTCCTCCTGGCCGGGCACCCCTCCTCGCCGCGCTCCCGTTACTTGGGTCTGGAGCAACCGAGGCAAAAGAAACGTCCGCACATTTGTGACGGAAAACTTGTCTGAGTGGGAAAGATACAGGGAAAGCAGGGAAGTTTTCTGCAGCCCAGTCACCCAGGATCTGTGTCCGGTGTGGACGCTGATGTCAGCTGCCCTCTGCGTTCCTGAGTTCCCCGGTCAGCTGCAGAGAGGTGAGCCACTCCAGGCACAGCACTCCGAAGCTGTCGCTTCCGTGCTGCCACACAGGGCTTTCCTCCGCTTTCCGCTTGTGTGACACCGTACGCAGGCACTGAGGGGCTTAGAGTGAGGCAGGAGAGCCCTGGAGGGCTCTGCTCACGGTGTGCCGCGTCTTCCTCAAAAAGTAACTTGAAATACAAGCGAGGTGAACTGCACCACGAGCCCCCAGGTGTCTAAAGCACAGCGGTCCCTCGGTGGACACCGACTGTCTCTTCACACATCAGCACTCTTGAGCTCGCGCGATGCCCTTTCACGTGACGCTTCCGCTCATCCGGCAGGCAGGCTCGGCGCTCGTGCCCAGGGCCACGCCAGGCTGACACTGTGGCTGTGTGCTCGCCCGTGTCCACTGCGGCCCGCCCTTCACAGGCCCTGAGGCGCCCTCAGACCCAGGTCAGTCCTGTTGCTGATGCGTTGTGTCCCGTGCACGCCGACGCCCGGCTGAGGGCGCTCGTGGAAATCAGTCTGAGTTCTGTGTCACCAGCGTCTTCCTGCAGTTCGGAGGAGAGGGCTTTGCCCTGGGATTAGCAGTGTGTGGTGGCAGCGCCTGTTACTGTCAGTGTTTTATTTATTTATTTATTTATTTATTTATTTATTTATTTATTTATTTATTTATTTATTTATTTATTTATTTATTTATTTATTTATTGAGACAGGGTCTCGCTTTGTAGTCCAGGCCGCCGCGAACTCAGCAATCCTCCTGTCTCTGCCTCCCAAGTGCTGGCATGACAGGCGTGAGCCACCAAGCCCGGCACTGTGGTATGCGGTGTTGATTGCTGGTGGGCGTGAGTCTCCACGCCCAGCATTCTATGTGGTTATCGGGGATCAAACTCAGGACCTTGCGCTTGCGAGGCAGGCGCCGGAACCCCTGAGCTAACCCTCCGGCCCACTGTCAGTGTTTTTACTGACAGCCAGAGAGCTGGAGGGTGTTCGGTGTCTGGAAGGCGGGAGAGAGACAGGGAGTTGCAGGGGCCTTGCCGCGGGGAGGGCTGGGGTTGGGGCACAGTGGCGCTGGAGGAGCAGAGTGCTGAGGTGTGAGGGGCGGGGAGAGGCAGCACAGAGGACGGGGCTGCGGTGCCTCAGAAACCCGGGCTGGGGACCGGCTCCGCTCTGCGGGATCCCGAAGCTCAGAAAGGGCGGGACGCAGGGTCCGGGTGTCCCACCTGCTGGACCACGGCCTCGGCCCGCGCCCACCGGGGCCCAGTCTCTCCTCCCTGCGAGGGAGCCGTGTGCTGAGAGATTCCAGATGCCAGCGGTGTGGACGTTAGGTGAGCTGGGCGAGCCGGGCGTCAGAGCCTCCGCTCTGGGGACACTGCGGCCGCACGGTGAGCCCTGGGCCTCGGCAAGCAGTGCGGGAGCTGCGGTGCCTGGGTCCTTCCTCGTGGGCCTCGGCTCCGGGCGTCTCCTGCCAGCTCCCGCTCAGCTCTGTGTGCCAGCGCCTGCTCGCCCGCCCCAGGCCAGCCCCGCCTCGGTGTTCACAGTCGAGGCCTTCCGGGGTGACTTTTGCTCCAACTTATTAGGAGACACAAATCTAACGCCACAGCGAGAGCCTGAATCCCCATCTGCAGGCCGCCATCCAAGGCGGGGAGGAGGTCTTCGGCCAGGCTCCAGCCTAGGCCCAGGGGGCCGGAGAGAGGCCTGCAGAGGAGCCGCAGGCAGGTGTGGCTGTGAAGGGGACCCCCCAGGCTCCCACCGCACCCCACGGCTTACACCCACCACTCCCGCCCTGTGGCTTGGCTGCAGGGTGACGGGCCCCCGGAGCAGTGCTAGAGGAAGTTGGGGTGGCTGCCGGTCCGGGTTCAGATCTGTGGAAGGTGGAGACAGTGAGGAGAGGCTTGTGGTGTTCCCGAGTGGAAACCGGTGTGGGTCCAGGCTTGTGTCCACGAGCAGGAGCCAGCACACAGCAGGTCCGCTGGGTTCAGAGACAGAGAGGACCACGGGGAAAGCAGGGCTTCTGTCAGGTACATTTGGGGGCAGAAGCCAGTCTCCTCGGCCCTGAGCGTGGAGAGCCACCCGTGAATGTTCCCCCCCAGCCCTATATGCTGCGGTGCTGAGCTGGCACCACCGATGCCTGGGGACCTGGCACGGGTGTCGAGTCAGGCGCGGCCCAGGCCCCGCCGTCAGCCAGGGTGGACAGGGCCCCAGGGCCCGGGGGGCACGCCCGGTGACAGCGTCTCCTGACAACGTCTTCACGTCAAGCACCTGGGCAGGCAGAGACCACAGGGAAAGCAGAGGACACGGGAGGGGTGTGGATAGTGCAGCGCAGGCGCAAACCAAGCAGCCAGTGCCCAGAGGGGACCCTGGTGGCCAGAGATCATCGGGGCCGGGGCGAGGGCTGTGGGGGAGACGAGACTGGGGAGCCAAACCACAGGGTGACAGTGCCAGTGAGCTCTTGGGTATGCAGGAGTGACTCCGAAGGAGCCGGGCACTCCTTGCCAGGGGCTGAGGCTGCTGCCGCCCACAGCAGAGGGCACAACGGAACAGCAAACTTGCTTGTGCCAGCAGCTCTCAGACTGGGCAGTGGGATGCTGCCATGAGAGCCAGACTGTGGGTGACACTTTATACGTGGAGAAATAGTTACTTCCCAGGGATGATTGATAACTAGGTGAGAGGGGTGTGCTAGGCAGATACACACACCTGTATGCACACATAGGTACATAGGTACATACATGCACACCTAAATCATAGATAGGCAAGTGACACATAATGATAGAGAATAGCTATGAGTCTAGAGAGGCACACGGATAGATTGTAGAGAACAGATAATATTACAGATAGATCAAGAGTTAAACGATAGATACGGATAGATGACAGATTGTAGGAAGTGCTTTCTACTTAGCAGAACAGAGCGCCTGACACCTAGAATTTGAGGAGCAGGGTGACTTGGCGCCCAATTTCTGTGGATTCAGTCCGTGGTCAGCCGGACTGAGCCGGAAACACGGCAGGAGGGCTGGCAGAGGAGAGCCTCAGCGCCTGCGCGGGGAACGGAGCCAGGCCGGGGCACCCTTCCGGCCCGCCAGGCCCTGCCTCCTGCGGCACAGCGAGCCCTGCGCGCCTCCGCGCCCCTCGGGCCCCGCCTCCCCACGCAGGGCACCGGGAGTGCTTCGGGTCTGGTCCCTCGCGGAGGCCCCGCGGGGCGAAGTCATCAGGACGCGGCTTCCGCTCCCCAGCCAGCCTCTGTCCCAGCCCGCGCGTGCTGAACGGCGCGCACGGCGTGTGCAGACCTCAGAGAGGTACACGTCCCGCAGTCCCTCCTGGAGGCGCTTCGTTCACCCACGTTCTGGTCCCCACAGACCTGCCTCCTCAGTCTTTTAAACAACTTTATTAAGGTGTAATTTAGGGGCCCTTGCAACTGTACATTTTAAGGATTTCAGCAGATTTATAGTTGTGCAGTCATTACAATTAGGTCTAGAATATTACCATCATCTTTTGGCCCATGGATAGTTACTCCCAACTCCCTGCTCAGCCTTAGGCAAGTACTAGTCTACTTTCCTTCTCTCTAAATTTGCTCTATCGAAACATTTCAGATAAATGTTAACTTTCATTTCCATAGCACGATTTTTTTTTTTTTTTGAGACAAGGTCTCACTTTATAGTTCAGACTGGCCCTGAACTCACTATGTAGCCCAGGCAAGCCGCCGCGAACTCAGCAATCCTCCTGCCTCTGCCTCCTGAGTGCTGGGACTACAGGCGTGAGCCACCACGCCCGGCTCCATAGCACGATTTTTAAAACTTTTTATGAGTACATGTTTGTGGTGCCTAATGATCACAGTCCTCCTTGGAAGCCCGTCCTCGGTCACGGGACATTTAACTCACGTTTGGTCAGAGAGAGCCCACCCCAAGCTGCGCGGGGCTCCCCACCAGGGAGGGCTTGGCCTTCTCTCTGCCCGTGTCACGCTCTCGCCACGGCCCCAGTGCACGTTCTCCTACTAGAAGATCTGGTTTGGAGCCTCTGCCTCCGCACAGGGTGAGTTTAGACTGTGAAACACTCGGGCTGGCACTGCCACCGGGTCACTGCCCGAGACAAACACAGGGTCTCATCCTCGCTCGTCCTTGGGCACAGGCATGCGGCGGATCGGGACAGAGCTTGCAGTTCTGTGCGTGGGAGTCAGAGTGGCAGGGGGCAGGTCACAGAACCAAAGCAGGATGCTGTCACTGTGAGGGACGGTGGGGTGCAGGCACCTCAGTTCTGTATCCAGTGTGTCGGCTGTGCTCCTGGTGCTGTGCCCGGAACTGTGTGTGTGTCTGTCTGTCTGTCTGTGCATGTGCGTGCGTGCCCACTGTGCACACAGTGTGTACATAGCATGTACATGATGCACACATGCATAGGCGTTGTGCAGCTGTGGCTCTCTCACGGTTATAAGGCACGTGCGCCCTCAGCCTGAGCAGGGCTTCTGTGGCCAAGGCCACCCCACCTGTGTGCACTCTAGGGAAAATCGCAGCTTTTCTCCCATCACCAAGGTAGATGCATTATTAAATATAAATCCTCAGCGAAGCGTCTTTGGAAATCAAGTGCTCTGTTTATCTCTGCGTAATGAGGCTGTCAGTGTAACCTGTATTTATTGAACCACAAGTAGGTTATAAAACTTCCATTAATGACTGGAAGTAACTCCGTTGCCACAAACAAAGGAGAAATTAGCATTTGGTTCAGCCCTGGTGGAGCTGACCCACACGAGTTCTGAGAGCCGCTGCGCGTCCCAGCAGCACCACCCGAGCCCGGGATGAGCCTCTCCGAATGGTGAGCCCTGCGGGCCGTGGCGGGCGAGCCGGACCTGTCCCTGGGTGTGCGTGCGGGCACCTCTCCCTTCCTTGCGGCCCTCCGGTACCCGCGCAGCACACCGCTGCCCCCTGCAGGCCCTTCTCTGCTCACCCACCCACCTACTTCCCTGGCAAGGAATCTGGTCGAGGAACCTGCCCTGGGTCTGGGGCCCAGTTCCCAGAAAGGATTTCCCCTTCAGAAAAGACGGAGGGGTGGAGAGGAGAGAAGGAGGAAAAGTAAAGCGCTGTGTCATGTCCACGCATCAGCTCCCCACAATGAATGCAGTCATTGCGCACTGCCAACTCGGGCCAATAAAAATTTTAAGAAAAAGAAAAGAAACGATGCTATAAATGATAGCTTTGCCGGGTGTGGTGGCTCACGCCTGTCATCCCAGCACTCGGGAGGCAGAGGCAGGAGGATTGCTGAGTTGGAGGCTTGCCTGGGCTCCATAGCGAGCTCAGGGCCAGCCTGGACTACAAAGTGAGACCCTGTCTCTTAAAAAAAAGAAAAGAAAAGATTTAAGGAAAATGTCAGCCCCTCGTGTGTCTGAAGGGCCTGGGAACTGAGATCTTCTGTGTCACAGAAAGATTTCCAGGGCATCTGGTTGACCTATTTATTTAAGGCAAATGTGATTCCACATCGTCCTGGCGATCGTGATTGGGACTTGGTGAGAATCTGTCGTCGTAGCAGAGTTGCTGTCTGTGGCAAACTGAATATCTCTGTGCCATGTATCTCCTTTGCCTCCCTCTCCTCGGCTTCCTGCAAGGCAGCAGCTGCAGCGTATGCATTTGGATGTGTCGCCAGGCATCGGCGAGGTCAGGGCCCTGCGGCCCGGCCCAGATCCCGGTGTAGAAGTGGCTGCGTCCCCTGTGCAGCCACTGCTTAGACACGCTACTGTTTCCCCTAAGAGGTGCTGCAGTGTCTGCCCGCTTTCCCCAAGTGCCAGTCTGCACGGAAGCAGCCGTGAGAAGCCATCGCTGGTGCTGCAGCCACCCCGCCCGGCGCATGTGCCCGGCCCCGTGCCCAGGACTGGCCGCCAGGAGAGCCACAGCGGTGCGCTCTGCCACGACAGACTCCTAGGAGGAGCCGGAGCCCGGTCAGCTGCCAGTTCCAGAGTCCTTGCCCCCATGCGCCCCGTGGCACAACCTGGTGGGCAGGGGCTCTGGCGGGCACAGTGAGAATTGCCATTACAGTTAGGGTGCGGTGGGAACACCCCCGAGACCCCAGGGCCTGATGCCAGCCCCAGCCATTCTTGCCAACAGCTGGGCTGAGGAGAGCAGCTGTGCCCTAGGCACTGATGCCTCGCGGAGGCGAGGTTAGGGTTCATGCATGGCCTGCTGGTCTCAGAGGAGAGCTGGGGGGCAGAGGGGCACGACAGTCACCCGCGGGAGCCGGGAAGCAGAGATGAAGGCAGAGATGGAGCAGGGAGCAGAGGGCACCCTCCAGGGCACAGCCTGTGACCGCCTCCGGCCGGACCCCACTCCTGGCACCAGTGTGAGTCCGTGATGAGCAGAGCACCCAGTCAGCCAGCGCCCACACGGGAGGTCAGGGTGCTCCGGGCCTACAGCCCAGCAGCCCCGCACCCGGCTGTGGCCGGTCCGTGGGATGGTGAGGCCCAGAGTCGCCTGCAGAGCGGTGTTCCCGGTCAGGGCCCAGCCCGGGCCTCTCCTGCAAGCCCTTGGGAGGGGTGGCTCCTGCCCCCTCCGATTGTGCTGCTGAGGTTAGAAGCGAAGGCTGAGCCCTGTGGCCCTTCCACGTGCACGTGCAGGCAGCAGGTGCAAGCTGGGCCGTCGCACCTGGGGTGCTGGCACCGTCCTGCTGGTGTCGAGTCCTGCTCCCCGGCGCTGCCACAGTCCCGCCCTGAAGGGCCCTGGAGAGAGGGACTGGAGTAGCTGACCAGGTGCTGGCGGCCGTCAGCACCCGCACCATCCAAGCTTCTGGATGCCCACCCGAGCCTGGGCACCTCGAGGGCGGGAGGTTAGGCCTCGCAGGGCTCCCTGCTGCCTGGCACGTGGGAGCCTGTCTTGAAGGTGCATCACGTTAGAAACTTGCTTTTACTATCTGCTTTTCCCAGTGCAGGGTTTTCTGGGGATCCTTCCACAGGGTTTTAACCAGCAGTGTGCCCGGGCGAGGCCGCTCCCTCCTCGTGTGGCTGCGGCTGGCTCAGCGCCTGGTGAGGGGCAGGTGGGCAGAGGAGCGCGCCGGGTGGAAGCTGCGCGAGTCTGCGCTTCCTCCGCCACGGCGGGCCCCGCCCCGGACACCTGTGAGCGAGGCGGGAGCCGGGCCGCTCCGCCGCTTCTCAGACTGCGCTTCTCCCCTCAGGGCCAAGGTGAAGAAGGGCGTGAGCATCGTGGGCGTGCGGGCCAGCAGCCCCGCCGCCTGGGAGATCGAGCGGCGCTCGGAGGCCGCGGGGAGGTACGCGCCCGCCGTCATCGCCTGCCGCAGGACGTCCGCTGCCCCCGCAGACCGGTGAGTGTCCGCCCGGCCGGCCTGGCGGCGGCGGCTCTCTCTCCTCTGGGCCCCCGCTGGGGGCGCCGTCGCGGTGGGCGGTGGCCGCGGGGCAGCCCTGGGCACTGGGCCTGGGAGCTGTGGGCCGCGCCCGCCAGGCCTGCTCCGCGCACGCACAGCCCGGCGGCTCCCGTGGCCTCGCGCTGGAGGCCGGTGTCACTCAGGGCGCGGCCCGTCGGCACGTGTTGCACGCGGGCGTGCGGCGCAGCTCCGTGCCCGAGTTCTGCCGTGGCGCGCAGATTGTGTTTGTGTGAGGCGCTTTAGGAGAACAGTGAACTGTCTGCCGTGGATTGCGGGAGCGGTGACTCACTCTAGGGACAAATTAAAACCAGAATCTGTCTCTGATACCCACCAAATTAGAGACAGTCGGTTCACAGCCGGGCAGAGAGAGACTTAGAAACTCAGCCGCTCTTGATTCATTCTACTTTCCCAGAAGCTCGTTTGTGGCTCTGGAGAATTTCTAGTCTGGCCACATAGTTTTGTCCCTCTTGGGTTTATGTTTGCTCTTTATATGACCGAAAACTTGCGCAGTCACAGGAGGATGGATCCACGGGTGTAACACGTTACTGCGAGAATGTAGCTCTGAACCTCACTGCTCGGTGTTGGAAAGTATTCTGATTTTCCATTATTTAATAAATACAGAGGTAATGAATCTCAGTTGTTGGCTATCACTTTCTTCCTTGGTTCATTACCACGGAGCATCTGAAACCCATTCAGGGATGATTTGATTTAAGTTCATCTCTGTGGCCCACGCTTGGCACTGGAGCTGGAGAATCTGGGTCGCCCGGACCCGGTCTGGCCCCTTCCTCCGGCGACTGGGCTTGGGTGAGGCTTCTTCTTGAGTATCCACTTGTAGAACAGCTGAGAGGAAAGGAGACGTCGTCTTCAGTTTATGCCGCGGCGGTGAGTCCAGGAGCACTTGCCCTCACAGACACAGACCGACCCGCCGGTGGCTGTGCAGACGTGGCGCTGGGGAAGCAGGTGCAGCTCCTACGGGCTCATGGCGCGGGACAGGCAGACACAGGGCCGATGGGCAGGTAGACAGGCAGACGGCTGGATGCATGGACAGTGGAAGATGGGTAGCCGGGTGAGTGAGTGGAGGATGGACAGATGGACAGGCGTGTGGGTGGGTGGCAGGTGGATGGAAGGGCAGTTTCTTCTTTCCCAGCAGAAAGCCTACTTGAAGGGGGAAAGGCCTAACCCAGCACGCTTTTATTTCCTCGTGTGCTTTTTTCTTTCTCCCGTCATGAATTGTGAGGAGCAGCAGTTGGTGGTGTTTGAGCAATGTAAAAGGATTTGAGCCATTAAATGTTCTAATTTTTCTTTTCGCTGTTGAATTTCTGACTAAGAATCAGTCGGATCCATCTTAGGCACGCGGAGCAGGAGTAGAGCCTTCCAGGGGTCTCCTGCCCCCCCCCCCCCCGGGCCGCCGTTTTCCTCCTGGGCTCGGGGCTCCCGGCTCGGGGCTCTGCGGCCTGGACGTCCCCGCGCACGTCTGGGTGGAGCTGGCTGCTCGTCTCACTGACGTCTGTCATCTCAGCTTACGAGAGAGGCCCCTGCGAGGGAGAGGCGCTGCTTTGGGAGACGGGCGCCGCAGCACCACCCCCAGGCAGAGGCTCTTTTGGCCCCGGTTATGTTCTGAGACCAGTTTTCTGCTGTGCGCCCACGAAGTGGAAACAAGTTTACACACACACACAGCTGAGTATGTAACATGCTGTCGATGTGAGTGCACAAGTATGTATTACGTGTGCTGCGATCTAGCCGTGTCAGCCCACGTGCGTGCACACACACCCGTCTGGTGCGTGAGGGCTCTAAACCTGCTCTCGCGTGCTCCCAGGCACCTCCAGGGACAGGCTGGTGCCTGCGGAGGGCGTTGGCGCCGGAAGCTGCTGTGGCTGGGGATCGTCGGCTCCTGTCCACGCCGGTGATGAGCCCGGCTGGGAAGGCTGCTCGGAGACAGCGAGGAGCCGGTCGTGCCACCGCAGCGGGCGGACGACAGCCCGGACCCCTGCGCCCGTCCCAAGCAGGGCGGCGTGTGCAGCAGGGCCGGGGCTCCCTCAGGGCAGACGCGGAGGGGGCTGTGGGGAGCAGCGTGGGGGTGCGGAGGGTGGCGCTGGAGGCAGAGGAGCCTACTTGTAAATTCCTGCTGCGAGCGAACCCTGTGCACTGTTAGTGTTTGACTCCATGCCCGTGTTACCTCCTTAATAAAATGTGCAGAAGGAACATGGGGATTTCCAAAATACCTTTATTAACGTCTTCAGCTGTCATCCTCACTTTTGAACTTTTCATTTTACTTCCATCTGGAGAGAAAGAGGGTGATTCCGTGTCCTGGTTCTGAGGCCGAGGAAACCTCGAACCACAGCTTCCCGCTCCCGAGTTTCCATGGAAACTCACATTAGCTTTGTGGGGAAACTTGGTGGGATGTTTGTCACGGTGCAGATGGAAGGCAGATGCGAAGACAGCAGCCTCGGGGTCGCCTTCTGTCAAAGAGGACGGAGCTGCCGCGAGGGAGGCTGAGGCAGAGCCACCAGGCCGCTGAGCACCAGCAGGGGGCGCCCCGCAGGGTGAGCGTGCGGCGCCCTGGAGGCCTCCAACCGGCTGGGCTCGCGGGGCTCCGACCTGGGGTGGGTTCAGCTTGGGGCAGGGCGTGAAGAAGGCAGCGCGCCTGGCTAGAGACACCCGAAAACACCAAGCGAGAAGGAAGTCAGGGAGCGTCACCAAGACAACGACATGGACATTCCAACCAGGCGTGTGGGCCCTGCCTGCGATTCCTCACTCAGGAGGCTGTGGCAGGAGGGTCACTGCAAGTCGAGGCCAGTATGGGGTGCATAATGAGTTCAAGGCCAGTCTGAACTACATAGTGAGGCCCTGTTTCAAAAAGGAAAACAAAAAATAGAAGACTTCTGATCTTCCTCAGTGTTCTCAAACTCAAACGAAGCACAGTGTCTTAAAAGAGAAACCAAGCCAACAGGAAGGAGATGTATGAAGAAGCATGGTCCGAGCTGACATGTGCAGGGGTCTTATATCCACTGGTCTAGAAAATGAAGTCCAGACCTGGCGATGAAAGACTTCCAGAGAACGAGGAAAACTTAGGAAGGAGAGTGCATGAAAATAAGGATAACTCTGGAAACCAGACAAGGGTATTGCTGTTTTAAGAAGAAACATGGCTGGGCCAGGGGTTTAGCTCAGTGGTTCCAGCATCTGTCTTACAAGCTCAAGGTCCCTGGTTCGATCCCCGGTAACCACATACCACACTGGCAGGTGTGGTGACTCATGCCCACCAGCAGTCAGTACCACACACCACAGTACTGAACTGCAAAGTGAGAGCCTGTCTTAAGGAGAAGAAGAATGGCAGAGGAATAAGTCAAGGTGCAGAGTTACCCCTGGGCCCAGCAGCACCACAGTGGAACAACCAGCTACCCGAATGGGAGTAGATAAACCAACTATGGTACGTCTGTAAAACAGAGTATCACTCAGAAGTGAAAAAGGAGACCCACTGATACACAGTACAGCCGGATGGGTCTGGAAACATTGTGCCGAGTGATTGGAACAAGGCCGAAGATTTTACAGCTCTGCAAATAAACACCACTGCATTGAATGATTTAAAGTGTTGATTTTGAGAGTATGCAAAGATCTTAATCAAACTATGATAAATGCCTTAGTCACAAAACAGATAGCGAGATCCGCCAGTGCTGTTTATAAATAAACTCAGAGCAGAGGAATGGAGAAGCCCCTGCCCC
>PVIC010034764.1:6414-19522 GCA_004025085.1 Thryonomys swinderianus | reverse complement strand
TTCAGGCTGGCCCTGAGCTCACTATGTAGTCCAGGCAAGCCTGGAACTCAGCAATCCTCCTTGTCTCTGCCTCCAGAGTGCTGGGATTACAGGTTTGAGCCACCACGCCCTGCATTGTGGTATGTGGTATTGATTGCTGGTGGGCGTGAGTCTCCACGCCCAGCATTGTATGTGGTTACCGGGGATCGAACTCAGGACCATTGTGTTTGCGAGGCAGGCGCTGGAACAACTGAGCTAATCCTCCGGCCCATTCACTCATTTTTTAAAAGAAGTTTTGTTTCTAACTGTCATGCAGTTTATATGCCATCTAAGTACATGACAACTGATAAACAATTTGCATCAGTTCATAGTTATTGAGGGTTTTGGCAATAGATGCCAAATACTCCTTCCAAATATGCACAAAAATATATACCGTGGTACATGTGAGGACTTGAATGTAGAAATGTATCCTGGAACTCAGCCACCAGGTCTTTATTCCTGCAGTAATAAACCATATGAAGTTGTCAATGGACTTGTTATTCCTATTTTACAAAGTAACTCAAATGCCACTTTTGACAATTGGTTACTAGTTATCCATTGGTGTTACATTTGCTAATAAATAAATAAATACATAAAAATTAAAAAATAAAGTTGACCAGCACAGTAACTACAGGAACAAAGTGGCAACTCCTGAAAAAATGTTACAAGTTCACAATAGAGAAATGTACAATACAATCTGTGTATCTTAGAAAGACATAACATTGGCTTCCTATGTGCTGAAGAGAAACACAGTATCAATACTATCAACACTGCACCACAACCATAAAATTGAATAAGCCTAGTACTCAGGAGATGAGGCAGGATCCTGTGAGTTCAAGGTCAGCCTGTGACATATAGTGAGTTTAAGGTTAACCTGGACTACCTAGGAGACACTGTCTCCAAACAAGTAAACAAAAAAGATTTGATAGTGAATTCTCAACACAAAGAAGCCAGTAATGGTCACATTTTACAACAAAAAGAAAAGCAGAGTAGCTATTGTTAATGAGTTATTCAGGGTGTTATGCCACTTTTGACAATTTGTTACTTGAAACACAAAGTGTTGGACAGCGGTCAGGTTTTACTTGATCCTAAGCACAGCAGACATACATAGTTTCATAATTTACACAGAAAGTAAGAAGTACAAAATTCTTACTTTAGAGTATTGGGACAGAATATCTGGGAGGGCTGAAGGGGGGGCATGGTCAGGTGAAGTCCCCCCCCCAAAAAAAAGACACGTGGAGCAGACATTACAAAGCAGAAAGCAAACATTAATTTCCAGTTCAGAATTTATAATTCTTTATCAGTTTATCTAAGACACAGTAAGACAAAACATTCTGGGTGATCTTGCATTGTGTGGTATGCATGTAGTCTTCCGCTGAATCATTATTATTACAACAGTCTGTTCTGGGTCTGTGCTAAATGACAGTTATGTCGTTAGATGCACATGCTCACCCTCAGATTCCTGGGCTTTGACACGTTTGCCAGCAGCCCCTTGCACTGGAATTGATAAATTACAACAGAGGAAGAACAATATGTATCTACCCAAAGAACTCCAAAAAAGAATATTGGAGCGGACTGATGGACAGACAGGTGAAACATCACAAGAATCTCCTAGTAAAACAGGAAGACTAGCAAGATGTCGAGTATGTTCTACCAAAAAAGACAGGAAAACAAAACACATGTACTACCAGTATAAGCAATACTTGTGGAATATGCTGTTATGGTGTATAAAAACTGCCTTAGGTTGATAACTGAAGTAAAGTTTTATTTGTATTTTTATTGTAGTTCACATAGGAATTTACATCTGTTTTTTTTTTTTTAGACAGGGTCTCACTTTTGTAGTTCAGCCTGGCTCTGAGCTCACTATGTAGCCCAGGCAAGCCTGGAACTCAGCAATCCTCCTGTCTCTGCCTCCCAAGTGCTGGGATTACAGGCGTGAGCCACCACGCCCAGCACTGTGGTATGTGGCATTGACGGTTGGTAGGCGTGAGTCTCCACGCCCAGCATTGTATGTGGTTATTGGGGATTGAATTGAGGACCTTGTGCTTGCGAGGCAGGCGCCAGAACCACTGAGCTAAACCTCCGGCCCAATATCTGTTGTTTTTTTTATTTAGTAAGCAAACCCTTGGTGTAGAAAATGTTGGTTTATTCTAAATTCATTACATATTAAAAATTTAATATTTTACTTTATTTTTTTTTTGAGACAGGGTCTCGCTTTGTAGTTCGGGCTGGCTCTGAGCTCACTATGTAGCCCAGGCAAGCCTTGAACTCAGCAATCCTCCTGCCTCTGCCTCCCGAGTGCTGGGATTACAGGCGTGAGCCACCACGCCCGGCTACTTTGTTAATTTTTGAGACAAGGTCTCGCTTTGTAGTTCAGGTTGGCCCTGAGTTCACTATGTAGCCCAGGCAAGCCTCGAACTCAGCAATCCTCCTGTCTCTGCCTCCCGAGTGCTGGGATTACAGGCATGAGCCACCACGCCCGTACTTTATATTTTCCTATTAAATACACATTGTATGGTATAATAAAACTCACAAAATTGGTAACTCATCAGCAGATATACTCCTTTAAATGAGGGGATGCTGTACATCCCCCCCATAATGCCCCTTTCAAAAAATTTATCAAGTGCTGGGCATCACCACTAGGGGAAAAAAAAGCCTCATCTCTGAAAATTAACCTAAGCCACTATTATTGTCATAAGCCATATATCAGGAGTGTGATCTACAGTGAGGCTAACGGGTTTTACTAATACACAGTTCAGCTGGGTGACCTCAAGAATATTTTTTTCCATGCTGGGGACTGAATCCTTGTGCATGCTGGGTAAATGCTCTATTCTCACTTTTAATTTGAACTAGGGTCTTACTAAGTTGCCTGGGTTGGTCTTGAATTTGCCACCCTGCCTCAGCCTTCTGAGTGGCTGGAATTACAAGTGTGCACCACTGCAACCATCTTAGAATTATTAGGATGGTTTTAATTTATTATTATTTATTTTGACGTCTCATTAAGTAGTCCAAACTGGCGTCTAATTTGAGATTTTCCTGCTGAATGTCATACGGAATATTCCATTGCTTCCAAGGGCACATTAGGGCCTCTTGGTTTTGAGATTTACTCAGCAATCTTAAATTTTTCCTAGCTCTGTTGGTCGCCTAAATCAAGGGAACTTGTATCTTGGCAGTGTCCCACAATGCTCGATCCACTCGAGAGTGGCGCCCTCTGGCGGCAAGCGGCGGATGTGCGTGGGGGTCGGCACGCGCAGACGTTACTTGCCGACGGGCCGTTCAGACCGGATGTGGTTGCACCTGAGGTCACTTCCGGCGGTGACGGTGCGGACGGGTCAGGAGCGTAGAGGCGGCGGCAAAATGGCGGCGCCTGAGGAGCGGGATCTAACCCAGGAGCAGACAGAGAAGCTGCTGCAGTTTCAGGTAGCGGCTAGTACTCGGTGCAGCATATGCCGCCGCGGGATGGGGAGTGGCGCTCTAGAAGAGCCTAAAGCGCTCTTCAGATTGGGTCCGGGCTCTTTTTCAGGCCAGCCCCCTCCCCCAGACGCCAACTACCCCGACTCTCTCGAGCCTCTCTTGGTCCCCGGCATTCTATCCATCGCTGTCAGCCCACCTCGCCTCTTCCGTTTCCCTCTACCCTCAGCGGGTCAGTTTCCGTAGTTTTCCTTAACACCGCCAGTCCTCAGCCATCCTTCCCAGCCCAGTGACTCTGTATCTGCCCGAGATGCTTACTCCCCACCGCAGAGTTGGCGTCAGCTGTGGTCTCTGGAACACCTCCCACCACCATCCCATATTAATTCCACAAACGTTAACGAGGGCCTCTGGGGTAGCAGGTCCTGTGTTGGGGGCTGTGGTGGGGAGGGAGGCGCCTTCTCACAGGCCTGGCCTCTACCCTAGAGGTGTGAGTGGACACCATGTACCGAAACAATGCAACAAAAGTACCATCGGTGGCTTCTGACGGGTTTCGTGTCTTCTGCTAATTCCCGGACGCCTGTGCTTGACTGTGCTTGAGGAGGGTGGCAACTTGCAGGAATCTGCCTCCTTTTTGTGGATGTTATGTTAAAAACACTTGGCACTAAACACTTAACTTCTGAACTGGAGAATCTGGTTGGAGAAGTTACTACTGCAGATGACTGTGGCTTGTTACCAGTTTATTTATCTCTTAAATGTGTATCTTTAAAATGTCTACTTCCCTGGATGTTGTGGAAGTCAAATGAGTTTATGGTTGTTAGAAGTAAATTGTAAACAGTAAAATGCTCCCCAACAGAATCGCTGCTATTAATCATTATTAATTTAGAACTGAAATTGGTACACTTATTTCCTAATATATGGTGTGCTCAATATTTAGTTAATTTGCAATAGTTATGAAGAAATACCGGCTGGGGCACTGCCAGTGGAGTAACATTTACTAAGTATTTACCATGTTGTAAGTACTTTGTTAAACATTTAGCATATGTTATGTCATCAGATATTTACAACCCTCCTGTGAAGTTCATACTGATACACTCCATATTTTACAGATAAAGGATATAAACCTTAACATGTAACCATGCTTAGGTTACATAGCTACTGTATAGTGGTGTTAGGTTTTAAAGCCAAGTTTATCTTTTCAAAGCCTTTTCTTAGGTTAAATGCTCTACTATACAACCCATGTAAGTATCAAGGTACAGCCAAGATAAAATACAAATGCTATAATACTAAATTTTTGTGTTCTCATTTTTCTGTAATTTCTTTGAATAGATTTTATTATAGTTTTTGAGTTATTTCCCCCCCTCTTAAATTGAACAGTGTTGAAAGTATATGAACGGCAAAATATTATCATAGACATAGTTGATGGGAGTTTTGTAGAGAAATTAATGACAGAATTGAATGAGTAAACAGCAGACAACTATCTTCTTGTCCGTTTCAGAATTGTATTCAACTTGTGCAGCCCATTTTGCACTTTACAACTCTTTAGGGGTAAGCCCCATGTTAGTTATAGTAATGAAATGTGAGTTGTAAATCATAATGTAATCTTGTACTGGAAGAACATGAATGTATAGTGACATTTCTGAGATAAAGTACATTTAAACTTCCATTTTTGTATTCAGTGGATATCTATATTAAGTGGACAGCAGGTTAATTTGTGCTGATTTTGTTGTGAAATCAAATTTACTGAGGAAATGCATTTTACATATATATGTACTATAGGCAAACAGTGGATCAGATTTATCATACATATTGCCATTAAACATTCTTTGAAATTTATTAGATGTTGAGTATTATACGAGGTACTTGACATAACCTTTCTCTTGGCAAAAAAAAAAAAAACTATAATTAACCTCCATTTCATTTATGAAGGAATATGTTCTGAGGAGTCAAATAATTTGAACAAGTAGTAAGTACCAGAGATTTACCCTTTTTATTTTTTACTTACACTTTTTTTTTTTTTTTTTGAGGTAAGGTCTCACTTTGCAGTTCAGGCTGGGCCTGAGTTCACTATGTAGCCCAGGCAAGCCTCAGACTCAGCAGTCCTCCTGCCTCTGTCTCCCGAGTGCTGGGATTACAGGCGTGAGCCATGACACCCAGCATTGTAGTTTGTGGTACTGATTGCTGGTGGGCGTGAGTCACCATGCCCTGTATTGTATGTGGTTACCAGGATCAAACTCAGGACCTTGCACTTGTTAGGCAGGCACCCAAACCACTGAGCTAAATCTCTGGCCCTTTATCTACACTTTTTAAACTCTGGAATGACAGTTTTAGAAATCCATATCCATACTCTCTTGTCTGTAACCTAATGGAGAAGCCAGCTACATATATGAATAATGAGAGAACCCAGCAAGATAGGAGTGCTCATAGTGAAACACAATACATAAAAAATGATAGTAGAGGTGGCACACCACTAATCCCAACTTTGGGAGGCCAAGGCAGAAGGATTGCAGGTTTGGTCCCAGCCAGGATATCTGGGCAACTTAGTTGGGACCCTGTCTCAAAATTTAAAACTAGGGATGTACCTGAGTATGAAGGCCCAGGATTTAGTCCCTAGTACTGAAAAAAAAAACATGCTATGAGGGCTGGCCATATAGCTTGGTGGCACCACACCTCCCTGGCACGCACAAGGTCCTGAGTTCAGTCCCTGGTACCAAAAAAAAGTGCTGTGATGCAGGGCACAATGGCAGCTGCCTGTAGTCTCAACATTCAGGAGGCTGAGGCAGGAGGATTTCCTTGAGTTTGAGGCTACCCTGAACTACATAATGTAGTGAGACCCTATCTGTAAAAAAAAAAAAAAAAAAAAAAAAAGTTTAGTCAGGGTGATGTGCAGGCCTATAATCACAGCTACTTCAGAGCCCAAGGCAAAAGGATTACAACTTTGAAGCCAGCCTGTGCAGTTTACCTTGTGTCTCAAAATAAAAACAGTTGTGGAAGTAGCTCAGTGGTAGAATACTTGTGTAAGTGCTGTGGGTACTTAGGGAAGGGTAAGATTGATGGGGAGGAGGAAGGGTGATTTAAAGGTACCATTTATTATTTACTATGCCTCAAGCATTATGTTAGATGAATTATAACCAGTGTGCTTAATCTGCACAGTAATGTACAATATATGGTATGCTTGCTCTCTTAAGATCTATTGGCATGTTTACTCAAAGTCTTTAAGCTATTAAATAGAGAAATTTTAGTGGGTTTGATCTGGATATAAAGGTGGGGGGGCGGGGGATTAGCTCAGTCGTTCCGACGCCTGCCTTGCAAGCGCAAGGTCCTGAGTTCGATCCCCGGAAACCACATACAGTGCTGGGCATGGAGACTCACGCCCACCAACAGTCAATACCACATAACAGTGCTGGGCATGGTGGCTCACGCCTGTAATCCCAGCACTCGGGAGGCAGAGACAGGAGGATTGCTGAGTTCAATGCTTGCCTAGGCTACATAGTGAGCTCAGAGCCAGCCTGAACTACAAAGTGAGACCCTGTCTCAAAAAAAAAAAAAAAAAAAAAAAAAGGCTGGGGATCTTAGCACTGCCCCTTAATGCTTTGGAGGAAAAGAATTTCAAAAGGTATGACAGGGATTGTTCAGAGCTGAGAGACAGGTACACGTGGATGTGAAAAGGTATGGAATCTGTCCCTTTTGGTAGACTTAAAGAATTAAAAGTGGTAGGTAAACTAAAGCCAGCCTGCTTCAAAGCTTTGTATGATGATGTAGACTACTCTGTATACCTGGGGAACCATCAAAGGGTTTTTTTTTTAACTAGGGAGCGACAACACTAGGTTTCAGATTTGCTTCATTAGCAGCATAGATTTGTGAGCCAAATTAAACCTCTTCTCTTTAGCAAACAAAACAATAGGAATCGTAGACTTACACACTAGGGTTCAGGATAGAACAGGATGACACCACAAGAAGTATGTTGTCAGTGTATTTTCTCATGCAAATTATTGAGACTAGTGAAAGTTTTCCAAAATCTCAGGTTTCCTCTCTTTCTTTTTTTGTGACACCTGATTTAATTGGAACTCCTTATGGTGTATTATTGTATTTCTCAGTCAGTTTGATGTTTCTAAGATTTTTCTATAGTTCTCTGTTTCCCTGTTCATTTTGCCAGTTAGTATAGAATAACTAGTTAGAATAATTAGCGCAAACTTTTTTTTTTTTAAGCTATTGCAAATGGGAAAGAATAGGGACGTCAGTTTTTCTTTTGTACTGAGCACTGAACTCAAAATCTGGCACTTGCAAGGGAGATGCTGGAACCACTAAGCTAAATCCACAGCCCAGGGACATCAGTTTTAAGAAGAGCTAACACATGTATGGGGAAGGTTTTTTTGGAATAAATTTCTTTAAATTTCCAGGTCCAGCAGTCTTCCCCAGTACTTTGGTTACTTCCTCTAGGTTGCTATTTGAACAGCTGGGCAAGGATGACATGAACAGAATGAGAGAACTAAATGAGCTATGTGTTGTCTCTGGAGAAAGAAGTGAACTCTTTTCTACTTGTAAGACATTTTTTCCTTTAAATGGGCAATAGATATGACCCTCATTCTCTTAAATTATAAGAAGTTAAACCTGAAATCTGAGCTGTTGAATCAAGTTTGTAAGTCATTTTGAAAATCATCTTTTTCTACTTCGTCTGCTCTTTGAAGGGGTGATATTTTTTGTTAATGAACTTTTTTTTTTTTTTTTTGAGACAAGGTCTCACTTTGTAGTTCAGGCTGGCCCTGAGCTTACTATGTAGCCCAGGTGAGCCTCAACTCAGCAGTCCTCTTGCCTCTGCCTCCTGAGTGCTGGGATGACAGGCATGAACCACCACACCTGGCATTGTGGTATGTGGTTACCAGGGATCAAATTTGGGACCTTGTGCTTACCAGGCAGACACAGGACCACTGAGCTAAATCCCTGGCCCTGTCTTTTTTAAATGGTGACAAACATGTGTTTAGAATTAACCAGTTGGAATCAGTTAGATGATCCCAATTCTGTTGACAACATCCAAAGCGTCATAGTCAGGAGCCAGATGAACATATTTCTTCTTCTCTCCATCAGGCCTGATTAGTGTGTTGACCTTGGCCACATCAGTGTCATAGAACTTCTTCACAGTGTATTGATATGGTGCTTGTTGGCTTCCACAATGAACACAAGTGTGTTGTTGTCCTCTGTCTTTGAGCTGACTCTGACCAGGGGATTTTGATAATGGCATAATGGACAAATTTATTTCTCCTGGGAGCATTCTTCCTTGGGTATTTGGGCTGCTGTTGGAGCACAGTGTCTTGGGACAGGAGAAGGTGGGTGACATGGCGATTTTTTTTGTGACTGTGGATGCCTTTCAGCACTGCTTTTTTGGCTTTCAAAGCTTTTGCTTTGTCTTCAGCTTTGAGAGGAAGGAACTTCCTTCCTTTGCCTTTAGAGCCATCTTGGTAAAAAAGCATTTGAATCTTGAGTATAAGAGAATAATCTAAGTGGTAATATAAATTTGGGGGCCATCACCAAATATATATAAAGCCATGAAATGCCTCTAGATCACTTGAGTTAGAATCATAAAAGTTGTAAGACAGAGGAGCTAAGCCCTGGGACACTTAATCTTTAGCATTGTGAATTTATAATGAAGACACAGAAAGGAGGTTTAAAAGTGCCAGGTGAGGTCATCCCAGCACTCGGGAGGCAGAGACAGGAGGATTGCTGAGTTCACGGCAGCTTGCCTGGGCACCATAGTGAGCTCAGGGCCAGCCTGAACTACAAAGCGAGACCCTGTCTCCAAAAAAGCAAAAAAAAAAAAAAAAAAGTGCCAGGTGAGGTAGGAAGAAGACCCATGTATTGTCTGTCCTTCCTCTGAGTCAAGTTAAATAACTTGAAGAACAAGAATAGATCTTTAGATGGACATTGTAGAGGTCATTGTTTCTTCTAAACAAAAATTTTGTTGGCTATTACAAGTTGAAGGCTTGAGCAGAGCAACTCCTGGTTCATTGCCTGTTTTTATTTTATTTATTTATTTATTTTGAGACAGGGTCTCGCTTTATAGTTCAGGTTGGCCCTGAGCTCACTATGTACATAGCCCAGGCAAGCCTCGAACTCAGCAGTCTTCCTGTGTCTGCCTCCCGAGTGCTGGGATTACAGGCATGAGCCACCACGCCCAGCACTGTGGTATGTGGTATTGATTGCTGGTGGGCGTGAGTCACCACGCCCAGCATTGTATGTGGTTACCAGGATCAAACTCAGGACCTTGTGCTTGTGAAGCAGCAGGCACTGGAACCACTGAGCTAAATCTCTGGCCTTATTTTAATTCTTTTTTTTTTTTTTTTTTTGAGACAGGGTCTCTCTTTATAGTTCAGGCTGGCCCTGAGCTCACTATGTAGACCAGGCAAGCCTGGAACTCAGCAATCCTCCTGTCTCTGCCTCCCGAGTGCTGGGATTACAGGCGTGAGCCACCATGCCCAGTGTTGTGGTAGGCGGTGTTGATTGTTGGTGGGTGTGAGACTCCACACCCAGCATTATATGTGGTTACCGGGGATCGAACTCAGGACCTTGCGCTTGGGAGGCAGGCGCTGGAACCACTGAGCTAACCCTCCGGCCCAAGCCTTATTTTAATTCTTAGCAAGAGAGCCTGTCACTCAACTCTATCTTGGGGCCCTTCCCTAGCAAAGTAATTGTCTATTCATAAGTTAGCTATTTTGTTACATTTCTCCTCTCTGTAGAGGCAAGTTAGGAAAGAAGGAGTGAAGACCAAATCTAGGTACTTCTTGAAAGGGTGCAATGTAGGGTCCAGCAGTCAGAAATTGTCTCCAGAGAGCTAATCTAAGGGGACTTTGATAGAAGTCATGTTTTTTCAGCAGTTAAGGACTGTCTTGGAGAGTCAGTAAAAAAGAGCTGGACATATTCATCTTTGGCTCCATCTGCCTGGCAGTTTGGAGTTTGACAGCCACCAGACAAGGTGATTTTTACTTCAGATCCATTAAGGCAGAGCCATTAAGAATGCACGGCCCAGGGGCTGGGGATTTAGCACAGTGGTGTCAGCGTCTGCCTGGCCAGCACAAGGTCGGGAGTTCAGTGACTGGTATGGTATACCACTATGCAGGGTGTGATGGTTCAAGCCTGTAATCTCAGCACTTGGGTGGCAGAGGCAGGAGGATTGCTGTGAGTTCGAGGCTCACTTGGGCTACATAGTGAGTGTAGGGCCAGCCAGAACTACAAAGAGAGATCCTGTCTCAAAAAACAAAAAAAAGAATGCATTGCCAAAGCATAACAACCAGAGTGAAAAGATAGATTGGGGTGATTAAGAGAAGGAGCTAAGTCAGACATTGTTAAGATACTGGAGTAACGGGAGGCAGAGACAGGAGGATTGCTGAGTTTGAGGTTTGCCTGGGCTACATAGTGAGCTCAGGGCCAGCCTGAACTACCAAGCAAGACCCTGTCTCAAAAAAAAAGATACTGGAGTAAGGATTGTAAACAGCTGGGTCAGAGACTTGCTTGCTCATGGAAGTTAGCTATAAGCCTGATATTTTATTTTCAAAGTCATTCTCCACCTGATGTGAATTATTTATCCAAAGACAATAGGTTTCATTTGAGTGCACAGATTTCTCTGGTTTAAATTGTAAGAAGATCAAGGGCCCTGTTATTTTAAAGGACTCTTTACCTAAGCAATTTAATGACTATTTCTGTGCCTTTGTAACTCCCACTATAGCTTTTCCAGCCTTGTTGAACCATTGTAGTAAGGTTTAGGACTAATCTTTCTGTTATGTTGTTTTGTTTTTTGAGACAGGGTCCTAGTGTAGTTTAGACTGGCCTTCAACTCATTATGTGACCTAGGCCAACCTCCAGTTCCTGGTTTTATACCTGATCCTCCTGGTTCAGCCTCCCAAGTGCTGGGATTATAGGCATACATTACCACATCTGGCAGGACTGATCTTTTTAATAATGCCTGCAAACCAGAAGAATCCCCTAGTAATCATGTGTCCCATATTTGGTCCCTCTAATGTATCATTTGTGTGTCCTCCCCATTCCCACTTCTATAGTCTATCATAAGAGGACATGTTGGATGTGTCTTTTTTATGCCATCGTAGCAGAAACTGTTCCAGGAAGGACTGCAGGATGATGATCTGGCCTGAAGAGGCCATCTTCTCTGGACTTAGTACCTTAATCTTTGGAGTAACTACTACTACAATACAGACCCTTTGCAGTTATAAAGCAGCATAAAATATGAATCTGTCATGTAAAAATCCATTTCTCTCAAGGAAAGGAACCCCAAGTGTCCCCAAGGCATAGAATGGTTCACTTGTTGATTTTTCACAGGCCCCTCTTTATCAGAACAATCACAAGGAGAGTGCCCCTTTGACAGCACCAGTTGTTCTTTAAGTAAGTGTTCCTGTGGAACAGATCCATTAAAATTAGTATTCACAGCCAAAGTGGTTAGGGTTATAAGAATAAATTGAGCTCTGGAGGAGGTGTGTTTTTTTTCATTATTCAGTAAACTTTATTGGCACATTATATCCACAGCTCACAATCACACACAACATTGGGGAATTTGTACCAATATGTGATACAGGTCAATTCTCATTTTTACCCATATCCCTGCCCACCTACCCCCTCCCCACCCCCATATACATACTCTTATTTTTTTCGAATCATATTTATTCCTTCCCCTCTTTACATTCCCACACCAAATTCCTTTTGGATATTTCCCATTCTACTAAAACTATCATACATTCTAGAGCTCCTTTACCTCTACAGGTGCTTATATTGAAGAAAAGATCCGGTATGTGCATATCTGTGTTCTATTTATTTCACTTATTAGTGTGTCCTCCAGGTGAGCTCTGGAGGAGTTTTGAGAGGTTGTTTCCTGAGTGAGAGGTCTACAGGCAGTGGTTGCACATAACCAGAGTTTTGAGAGTCCTGGTATGTTGACTTGTAAAGAGGGAAACAAATGAAAGAATCTTCAGAGGGTAAGGCTAGGCATGGTGGCACGTGCCTGTAATCCTAGCACTTTGGAGGCTGAGGCAGGAGGATTGCTCATTTCAAGGCCAGCCCAGGTTACATAGTTGAAGACCAGGCTGAACTGCATAGCAAGACCCTATCTCAAAAAAAAAAAATGTATATGGCAGGAATCTGTACAATTGGACAATCTCTGACAATTGGGGAAGTTGAAGTCCCTGTACTTTCCATTAGTTTTAAGTAGTACCAAGGTCACAGTAAGCTAGAGGCTGATACTGAATCCTAGATGACTCTTCTATTAAAGGTTCTGGTTTTTTTTTCTTTTGAGACAGGGTTTCACTTTGTAGTTCAGGCTGGCCCTGAGCTCACTAGGTAGACCAGGCAAGCCTCAAACTCAGCAATCCTCCTGCCTCTGCCTCCCAAGTGCTGGGATTACAGGTGTGAGCCACCACACCCGACACTGTGGTATGTGGTATTGATGGCTGGTGGGCGTGAGTCACCATGCCTAGCATTCTATGTGGTCACCGGGATCAAACTCAGGGCCTTGCGCTTGCAAGGCAGGCGCTGGAACCACTGAGCTTAATCTCTGGCCCCTGTTTTCTTTTTTTATACAGCCAGGTGCCATTTTGACAATAAAGGTAATGTTACAGAACTGAGGAGATTACCAACCTACCCAAAAAAGAGTCTTTGTGATTAAATGCAGGGGGAAGCATTTCAC
>PVIC010034763.1:0-19416 GCA_004025085.1 Thryonomys swinderianus | reverse complement strand
AAACTGGCATTATTTGCTGATGATATGATACTCTATCTTGAAGATCCTAAAAACTCAACCAAGAGACTGCTAGACTTAATTACCAAATTTGGTAGTGTTGCTGGATACAGGGTAAATGCTCAAAAATCAACAGCCTTTGTCTACACAAACAACAGACTCACTGAAAGAGAAATTGGGGAGGCAATCCCTTTCACGGTAGTACCCAGAAAAATGAAATATCTAGGAATCAATCTAACAAAGAAAGTGAAAGACCTCTACTCTGAAAACTATAGGACTCTGAAAACTGAGATAGAAAAGGAAACCAGAAAGTGGAAAGATATCTCTCCTTCTTTCTTACCAGCATTCTTTTAGTATTGATGATAGTCATTCGGACTAAGGTGAGATGGAATTTCAGCGGTTTTTGTTTTGCATTTTTCTAATGGCTAAAGATACTGAATGTTTTTCAGATACTTATTTGCCATGTTTACTTCCTCTTTTGAGAAGAATTTTTTAAATTCATTTGCCCATTCAGTGATTAAGTTTTTCTTTTGAATTCTTTATTCTAGGTATTAATCTTTAGTGGCACAGGCAACTAGGAAAGATTTTCTCCTAGTCTATAGGTTATCTTTTTGCTCTCTTTTTTCTTTCGCTGTTTGGGAGCTTTTCAATTTGATGTAACTACATTTGTTGATTTTTAGTATTATTTTCTGTGCTATTAGAATCTTTTTAGGAAGTCTTTGCTTGTACTTTTGGCTCAAGTGTTTCCCCTGTGTTCTCTTCCTAGGAGTTTTAGAGTTATAAATCTTATATCTAAGTTTTGATCCATTGCAAACTTTTTTTTTTTTTTTTTTGAGACAGGGTCTCACTTTGTAGTTCAGGCTGGCTCTGAGCTCACTATGTAGCCCAGGCAAGCCTCAAAATCAGCAGTCCTCCTGTCTCTGCCTCCCAAGTGTTGGGATTACAGATATGAGCCACCACGCCCGGCACTGTGGTATGTGGTATTGATTGCTGGTGGGCGTGAGTCTCCATGCCCAGCATTGTATGTGGTTACCGGGGATCAAACTCAGGACCTTGTGCTTGCGAGGCAGGCGCTGGAACCACTGAGCTAACCCTCCGGCCCGCGAACTTATTTTTTAATACAGGGTATTAAACAGGGAACTAGTTTGGAACTTTATATATGAATATTCACATTTCTCATTATATTTGTGGATGTGACTGTCATTTTTTCTGCCAGTACTATTCTGTTTTTGTTATTATGGCTTTGTAGTATATTATAAAACTGAGAATTGTGATACCTCCAGCCTGGTCTTTTTGTTCAAGACTGCTTTTGTTATTCTGTGTCTTTTACACTTCCACATGAGTTTCAGTATCTTTTTTTTTTCCAGTTTGATGAATAATATCTTTGGAGTTTTAGTGGGAATCGCAGTGAATCTATAGGTTGCTTTTGGTAATATGACCTTTTTGTTTTTTGTTTTTTTTTGAGACAGGATCTGGCTTTGCAGTTCATGCTGGCCCTGAGCTTACTATGTAGCTCAGGAAAGCCTCAAACTCAGCAATCCTCCTGCCTCTGCCTTCTGAGTGCTGGGATTACAGACTTGAGCCACCAAGCCTGGCAGTATGGCTGTTTTAACAATTAATTTTGCTGATATGTGAGCATGGGAGTCTTTCTATCTCTTAATGTTTTCTTTGAGTTCTTTTTTCAGTGTTCTTTAATTTCTATCATAGTTCTTTTTCCACCTTAGGCTTATTCCTCAGTATTTTAATTTTTTTCAAGTTACTATGAATAGAATTACAAATATTTTACGCAGCAGGTTTATTGATATGTGGAAAAGGTGCAGATTTCTGCATGCTTATTTTTTTATGCCACTATTTTCCAGAATTTATCAGATGTGAAAGTCTTCTGGTGGATGTTTTAGGGTCTTCTAGGTAAAGGATCACTTCATCTGCACATAGGGATAATTTGATCCTTTCCTTTCCTATTTGCATCTCTTCTTTCTCTTGCCTAACTGCTGGAGTTAAATCTTCAATTACCGTGTTGCCTGTAAGAGGTGAGAGTGGACACCCCTCTTTCATTCCTGACTTTAGGGTAGGGGTCCTCAACCTTTTTGACACAGACATGGGTTTTGAGGAAGACAGTTGTTTTCTGCAGACTGGGACGTACGGGTGTGTGGGTGATGGTCTGAGGTTCAATCAAGTGTGTTACACTTATTGTGCATTGTAATGAAAGGGGAAAATGCAGCTAACTACCAACTTGGTAGATATCAGATACACTGAGTTTGTGTCCTCCAAAATCGAAGAATGAATTCTACGGAACAACAGAAGTTGAGAGTAGGAAAAAATTACTGAGTAATAACTCTTAAAATATGGGCGGGGACCCAAAAGTTTGTTCCCACAGAGCCCATTTCACTGAGCTCGATGTACTGCAAGTAGAAGGTACCTCTGGAGCTGCCAGGAGACACTGGTGTCTAATGTGTTGCCTGTGTCCTGGCTCCTCCATAATTTAATTTTGGTTGCCATCTCTGCAGAAAACCCAGCTTCATAAAGACAGAATTTTGGAAATGGCAGCAGGGTTTTCAGTATATTTGTAGCAATCTCCAGATATTCACTTTGATTTTAATGTAGAACACATGCAGATTAGAAGATGTCTCAAGTATACTTTTTTTGTTTGTTTGTTTTGAGACAGGGTCTCGCTTTTAGTTCAGGCTGGCCCTGAGCTCACTATGGAGCCCAGGCAAGCCTCGAACTCAGCAATCCTCCTGTCTCTGCCTCTTGAGTGCCGGGATTACAGGCATGAGCCACCACGCCTGGCATCTCAAGTATACTTTTAAGGCCACCACCACCATTTGAGGTCTGAAGCACTTGATTCTCTTCTAGCATGGACAAAGTCATTTTATCTGGCTTACTCACAGATGAATTACAGATCCATTCCTTTCCATTTTCAGGGTCTCATATGGTTCAGAAGTAATATTCAAATTCTTTTGAAAGCTGAGATACATGATTGTAGACCAATTAGGAGAGAAGGCCCTGGTTCAGTCTCTTTTGAAATTGCTGTTAATGTTTGAAATATGTTCAAAATCTCAGTGTTCATACATTACCCCAGAATTCCAGGTTAGCTTTACAGGCACTTACTTATCTGCTAAAGTGAAGACCTTTGTTTGTCATTCTCTTCTTGTTATGGCTTGTGTCTACACTTGATCTTAGTCAAAAGGCCGAGAAGCGATTATGGCTTGTGTCTAGATGTCCCCCCAAAGTCTTAAGTGCTCACAGGTGGGGCTTTGGGAGTGACAAGATCATGGCTGTGATTCTGGATTTTTAAGGATGGTTTTGGTGTGATGAATTTACTAAAAAGGGGAGACCCACGTCCCCACCTTGGGTATGTGTGGCCCAAACAGTAGGCTTACTGCCTGGGTGGAATGTGAGGGAAAGACATGCTTCTTTCTGTCTGCCTCGCATGAACTGTTTCTTCTCTGGCATGCTCCTCTGCTATACTACACTGTTTTGAACCTAGTTGACTATAGATGGAAACCTCTATAAACTGTGAGCTAACATAGACCTTTTCTCGTTTAACTTGTATGTGTCAGGAATTTTGTTCCAGCAGTAAGAAAGTGGCAGATTAAGTTTGCTGAGCAAGTTGAGTATGACACACAAGGAACAAGTCTTAAGGTCCATTTTGTGTCACTGAAATATGTTGCCAGTGGTGACTTTTCCCAAAAAGAGTCTCTGGACCAGCTCTTATATAACTCCGACTCTCTGGCCAGCTATCTGTCCTTAGAAAACCATCCTGCATGTGTGTATTTGAGAAGACCTGTATGTTCTGTACTGTCTCCTCACAGAATTACATAAACAGATAGGAATTAAAGGCATGTACTTGAATTTGTTTGATAATTGTAATCAGATCCTGCAGAACATTGTTCAGTTCAGGTACACTCTTTTTTCAGCTAGCCAGTGCTCTCTGGATTGCACCCTGCATAGCCTCGTGTTCAGGAGCAACCTCCTTGACCTGAGTGGTGAAACCAGAAAGCCATCCACATATGGCAGCCCTCTGTATTTACACTAACAAAAAAAATGACCAATGTAGTTTTCCTGTTATGTAATCAATCATTCAAAGACTGGAATAGTTCTGCAGCTGCCATGTTGGTTGGGAATAAAAGTGCAGATAACATATCTTCACATGCATCTTCCTGAAAAATACACTGTAGAGGAAGCACTGTTGTCTTGATGTCCATAGCAGTAGACTCATCATTCTGGATGGTGCTCCATGATGATTCAAGCCTCTGTAACAGTTGTACCTCAAAATGCTCTGTTGCTGTTTCATCAGTTCATCTAGTTATGATGCTAAACAAAAGAGGAATAAGTGGCACCTCTTGAGCTGCAGTGTTCCCTGAAGTGTCATGACACATGTCCTTAGCAATAGGCAGGGTCAAGTACTCACCAGTAGCAAGGGGCTTCTGAGCATTAGTGGTGTGGTTTGTCTCTAAGAATGTTGCTGTCAGCGCAGACAGGTTTGATGAAGTTGTTGCCTTCAGTAATAATTGCTTCTGCTCTTTATTTTCACATTTTTCTTTTGAAAAGCACCCACGGCTTATCCTTTAATGATCTCCTTGTGGTGTGACACTTTGAAAGTTTCAAGATGTCATTGACTAGCAGCTGGTTACATCTTACACAAAGTTGGCTTAGGGAATGTGAATCATCTGATCATCCATTGCAGTGAACCTGTAATTTAAATAGGACTCTTCATAGTTTCTTTTAAATGCAGCACTTTTTTTTTTTTTTTTTTTTTGGCATCCTCTCCTTTCTCATCATTGGATCTTTTCTCCTTTTCAAAGAAGTTCTCCAGTGATATTTGTTTTTTTTTACTTATTTTGGCCAGAGTTAACTTTTGTGCTTACTAAAACTGTGACCGAAACAAGTACGTAGTGCAGGAAGAAGTGTCAGTAGGAGTGAAAAGTAGGGTACCAGGCAGGGCACGTGCAGACTGAAGGTAGGTGTTGTGTTCTGACAAAACCCCACCACCTGATGCTGTGGCTGCTTTACAAGTGAAGTGTGGCATCTTGGTTGCTGCTATAAAGCCTGCCACCAGTGCAGTTCCACTGTTACTTACCACTGATCAATAGGGTTTTGATCTGCATCTGCACATAGTTTGGTCTCCATGATTTCTGTACATTGAAACCTTTCTGCTAGTTTTAGCCTGCATCCCTGCCTCACTGTACCTCAGATCATCAAGCATGACATTATTAAAAGAAACCTGCAATCTAGATCCCTCGTGAGCACAGTTCACAGTAGGGTTTGGGTTCCTGAGACTCCAGTGCTGCCACTGATCTCACAGGAGATTTTATTTCCTCAGGTAGTTTAAGGGCATTGGTATTAGTTTTTCTTTAACATTCTGGTATAGTTCCGCAATAAGTTAGTTCCATGTAGCTCTGGCTCTTTTTGGGAGAGAACTTTATACTGCCTTGTTCTAGTTGCTTTTTATTGATATGGTCACAGTTTTTTATATCTTCTTAGTTCACTTTTGGTAGTTTATATGTGTCTGAAATTTATTTCCTTTAGATTTCCTAATTAAATCTTACAGATGTTAGTAATATTTATAGTAATACTGCCTTTTGCATTTCTAATTTTATTAATTTATATCTTTTCATTAGTTGGGCTGAGTTTGTAGCTGCAGATTTCCTTGAAAGGGCTAATAACCACAATGTATGAACCTCTTTTCCTCAAAGGGGAGAAAGACTGAAATATATACTGACAAAAGACAGATAAATATACTATAGTATGTTTATGTAACAATCATAATATACATCAGGTAATTGTACTGCAACTGTATCTCAATATGGATGATTTTGGGAGTTCATGTTGAACAAAAATAACTAGAATATATATGACATGGTAAACTTAGGTAAAATTTAAAGGTAAGTTAGTGTATAATATATTGAATAGGTATATGTATGTCATCAAAGCATAAAGAAAAGCAAGAGAAAGACAGGATAGTGATGAACCCTGAAGGGCAATAGGAGCTGTTAAAAGATAAGAGGACATGTGCAACAAGTATACAGACTTACAAGATAATGGTGCATTTGTATTTCAGGTATGTTCAGGACATTGCCAGTTACTTTTTCCTTTATTCTTTACCTGCTTAACATACCATTTTTGTAATACCCAATATTTAAAATATTTTAATCGAAGCAGCATACAATGAACTATTAACAACACAACTTTAGAATATTAGAATATAGGAAATATTCTCAATTTATTCCTTAAATTTTATCCATTTTACAGTCCATTTCTAAATCTTACCCTAAATTTCCTTTCATTTTCAGGTCCTATGGAGAAGTTTGGATAAGTAATAAAAACAGGAGTGCATAATATATTGGTACTTAGTTATCAGTGTCAGTGATAGACTAGAGATGAAATAAAGGCCAGTTTCTTCTGAGAGTGTAACTCAAAATAAAATAGCTATGTTGAATTTGTGCTTCTTGGTTGACAGAGAAATGGCAATGTTGAATCTGCCTTGGAGGCTTCACTAAAGCCTTTCCCAGCCCAGATAGTATGTGCTTAGTAGGTGTGAGTTGAAAGAGTGGATGGGTTGACAAAAGTTGAAAAATGTAGCAAACATAAAGTATCAGGATTTCTGTCTTATCATGCTACTTTAAGTAGCAGTAGTAACCCAAATAGAGATATTGTGAAGAAAGTTGAAATATGAAATTGGGTAGTAGGGGATCAGGGCTAGATTATGGACTGAATAATTTTTTCAGGTAGAGTTATGAAAAGTCAATAGAAGGTGTAAGTATTCTGAGAGAAAAGCTCTAAAGAAAAAAGTGGGAATTGAGTCATGGGTATATCCACCACTTGGTTGTCATTTGGATATCTCTAGTGAGAGGACTATTTGGTTAAAAGTTACAGCAGTCTTAATATTCTGAATATTGTATGTACAAGAGAGAGAGTTCTAGTACCCAAACAGACTTAACAATTTTTATTCTTTGAAATAATTTTTGCCTTTACAAAATCATAAGTGTTTCTCTGAAGTTTTCCTAATGACATTCAAAAAAGAGTATAATTCTTAGTTTGGATATACATGCACTTCCTTTATTAGAATGTTATATAAAATTTTATTTTTTCCTGTTGTACACTCTAATTCTAAAAGTTTATTTTGGGGTATAGGTTAACATTTAGTGTCCATTTTTCATCGCAAAATTAAAATAGATAACATACTTGAACATTTTAAGTAAAATCCATGGATGTGTCACAAGACATGAGAATTGTGATGATAGATTTTATTATGAAAGCAAGTTAATCCTGACTAGCAAATGAAACCTAAAACTCACAAGATAAAATAATTTTTTCTTAAATATACTGGCTTACTAATAATTCAAATATTTTTCACAGAGAGAATCATTACTAAAGCAAGAAATAAATGACCTTGTAAAACGGAAGATTGAAGTAGATGAAGAAAATGCTTTCTTGAGGGAAGAATTCAGTAACTTGCAAAAGAAATTTAAAGATAAAAGTCAAGAAGTTAAGGTGTGTTGACTTGTACATAGTTTTATAGCACTGTTGCTTTGAAGTCGTGCTTTAAGCTTTGTCAGCTTTTGTGGCACAGAAAGTGACAGGCTTGGAGGAAAGATTGCCTTAGGCCCTGCTGTACCATACAGTTTTCTCACATGTAAAAACTCTGATAAAGATGCTTTAAAGCAAAGACTCCAAGCTTTATAACTTTCAGATTAATAGTTAATGATGGAAATGGAGCTAAGAAAGTAGGAGTGTGAATATGTGGCTTCTTTTAATTAGATTCTGGTGGGACTGACATTATTAATTGATAAAACCCAGGTCTGGGAGGATATGTCTGTGTGGGTCTCAAAAATAGCTGGGGACAGCATCAAAGGCAGCTTGATCAATTAATGGGCTCTTTGCAAATGTGTACTCATCAAAGCTGTCATCCCGTGAAAAAATATGACCCATCCACCTGCATGAAAAGAGGCCAATAAAAGTACACAGGTGACCTTGGCCATCAAATATAGAACAAGCTGCTGTGCGGGTAAAACTGCACAGTTTATATTTGCTGATTAGTTCTCACTTTTTTTTCCATTTTGTTTATCGGCCCTTGTGGTACTGTTCTACAGGACACTAAGGAGTGTGTACAGAATAAAGAGGAGCAGAACAGACTGGTTATAAAAAACCTGGAGGAGGAAAATGAGAAATTAAGTATCCGCTGTGCTGACCTGCTAAATGACCTGGAGAAACTGAGGAAGGAAGAAACACAATGGAGGAAAGAAAAATGCCGCATTGATGCAAAAATAAAGGTATACGATGAGAATGGAATTCATACTGTAATTTTGGATCTCACTTCTTATAGGTAGTTTAATACATGTTATTTTTTTAAAATAGCAAGTTATATATTCAAATCTACCAGTGGGGACTAACATTAATTTATGTGGGTCTTTCACTTAAGACCCACAGCTTTTTAAAAATTGATGTTGCAAAGCAGGAAACTGACTTCAAATAGTTATCCTAAAATGTAATCATTAAAAAATAAAGGCTATTGCAATTTGAGATAAAATGTGTTTTGAAAAACATACTTAGGATTATAGGCTTTGACATTTTAAAATTAAGGCTTAAATTTATAAATATAGAATTTATTCAATTTTATTTTTGAACTTTTCTAGGGCTTTTAAAAATAAAGTGTGAAAATATCTAAAAAAGCAGTTAAAATACTCATGTTCTGAGGTGTGATTTCTTTGGCTTAAAAATTTCTAGTACAATTTTAATAGAAGATAACGGTTACAATCAATATATAATATTTTTACATGCTTGTTTTGATCAGTACTTTTCAAAATAACATTGTTTTGTGGCATTCTCCCTGACTTGACTTTTAGTTCATTTATTTTTCCATCAAATTTCAAAGTTTCCTTTTGCCACACATTTTGTTCAAAAAAGCAGAAGCAAGGTGTGATAGTCCTCCTATGTATGAACACCACAAAAGAAAATATAAATAAACACATGTAATATGCATATTCAACAATATCATGGATACATGTGAGTGCACATGTGCATGATTGTTTAAATTGCGGAGAAAGATGGCCAATGTGAACAGGCCATTGCAGGTATGTAATACAGTGTATTAGGTATTAATACACTGACAGTGACTGAGCTCCTGAGGAAGTTGAATCCTTGTGCATTTATTTTCTTCATTTTTATGTTTCTGCTTTTCTGCAACCTTCAAAAAATTGGTAGCATGGTTAGAGCAAGTAGCACTCCCTTGTATTGATTTATTTCCTCATGATTACTTGGTGATAATTTTCATGCTTTTATGCAATTCAAATAATCAGTTCTGTAATTTCCTAGGAATTTTTAGTTTTGTGGTTTTAAATTTTTTTTTGTGTACCTTAGATAAAGTGAAATGTATCTTCAAAGTTTTGTGAATTGATGGTCAGTTTTAGTATTTTCTTCTCTAATGTTTTTGCTTTGGAAATTTTGTTACATAGTTTTTCATATTGTAAAATCTGTGTTTAGAATTCACTTTTGGATATGATACTTTACATCACTTACTTAACAGTTTTTATAATTTATGTCCCAGTCTCTCTCACATCTCTGCTTTTTATCTGCATATATTTATTTCTGGGCTTTATATTGTTTTCATGGTTTTAGGTATTGTAATTTTGTAATTCAAATAAATGTTTCATAGCAAAGTAATTCATTATTCTCTTCTTTGTAAATCCTTAGCCTAATATGTATTTCCTTGCTAAATTTTAATATTGAGTCATTTTACTAGTTTTAATGGAAAATATTAGAAAGCAGATTGGAACTACACTTGTAAATTAATTTTGAGAGAATTATGATCCATGAAATGTGGAATAAGGTTTTGTAAACTCCTATAAATGGTACTGGTCAGTTTTATTAGATTTATTTCTAGCAACTATTATAAATAACACTGTGTTGTGGTACACAATATATTTTCTATTTTTAAATCGATAATTAATAGAATATAGGAATATTGTTGATTTCTTTTATCTGATGTTTCTGTTGAATAATTTTCCCCAGTAATCATATTCTATTATTTTATGTAGCCTTGTAGATTTTTCTGTTATATAATTACATTGTCACTAAGAAAGTTATGCTCTTTGTTTCCTGTTAAAAAGCATCATTACAGTGTAACAGACATGCCGTATGTTTCTTCAATTTAAAGAGCAAAAGTCAGTGGTTTTTAGTTTCTGCACCACAGTGAATGTCACAACCCTTTCAGCACCTCAAAGGAAATCCTGTGTCCTTGACCAGCCATCCCACATTACTCCCAAAAGCTAGCCCTAAATAAGTGCTGATCCATTTTTCCTATATATTTCCTCATTCTGTGAACATTTGTGATAAATGAGATCACAGTATCTGGGATTTTGTGACCCACATCTAACTTCCATATGGCTTATTCATCTTCTAGCATATATCAATACTTTATTCCTTGTTAGCATTTACTAATACTCTATCACATAGCGGTTGTACTAGTATATGGCTATTTATTACTAGTATATGGATAGTTCAGTTATTGCCACTTTTGGCTATTCTGAATGATGCTGCAGTGAATATGTATAGAATCTTGTGTATGTATTGGGGCTCAGGAAATGATACTGCAAGATATGGTACCTCAGCATGCTGAGTATTTTAAGTTGAAGGAAGTTAAGAAAGTTCCAGAAGCAGGAGCATCACTCACTGAGCTACTGCCCTGTCCCTGAAAGTAGGTGGTATGACGCCCTCATTCCAGAGAGTGCTGTCTTATACCCAGAGCTCATGAGGCCCTGGAGACGAGCCATACCAAGTTCTGTCACCTTACTACCACGACAGTCTGCTGCTTTGTTTTCCAATCATACTCTGCAAAACTGTTCAAAAAATAATTTTCCCCTGATTCTTTAAACTTTTGTTTCTGAAATTTTTTGTTACATAAAATGTGAGTAAATGAGGTTTTTTACTTTTCTTTTATTATCCTGTTTTATATTATAAGGTGTCTGCCGTGAACTTTGCTGTAGGTAAGGAAAAGATACTCGTTTTTATCCCATATATAGATGTATGCTTTTATTTCTTTTAGTTATAGACCAAAGGGTGAATTTTTTCAGTCACGTGGCCACTCTGTTTTTAAGTTTTTAAGAAAGTAGCTAGACTGTTTTCCAAAGTAGTGACACAATTTGGTGCTCTGAATAGCTGTAAATGCTTTCCTTTCCCTTATGTTATTGGCAACCTCACTATTGTTTGCCTCTCTGATTATAACCATTTTCTTGGGTGTGAAGTTTTATCTCATTGTGGTTTTAATTTGCATTTCCTGATGACTAATGATACTAAGCACTTTTTTATATTTTTCTGGTCATTTGTATATCTTTGGAAAATGCCTTTTTTTTGAGACAGGGTCTCACTTTGTAGTTCAGGCTTGGCCTGAGCTCACTATGTAGCCCAGGCAAGCCTCGAATTCAGCAGTCCTCCTGCCTCTGCCTCCTGAGTGCTGGGATGACAGGCATGAGCCACCACACCCTGCTGGAAAATGTCTTTTTGAATCCTCTGGATATAAGTATCTTAATTTGAAACTACTTTCTTAAATTCTTTGGACTTATTTTTACATTTTTGTTTTCCTGATTTTTCTTTTAAACAGAGCCTTACTATGTTTCCAGGCTGGTGTTGCACTCCTGAATCTCCATGTTTCTCAGCCTCCCAAGTTGCCAGTACTAAAAGCATGCACCATCATGTCCAGTTTAATGGTGTTCTTCAAAACACAAAAGTTTTCATTTTGTTGACATTTAGTTTATCTGTGTTTTTGTGGTTCTACTTCTCAAGTTTTTGGTGGTTTTTTAGAGTTTTCAGTGATACTAACAGCCTTCTATTGCATGTGTATCACATTTTCACCACCACTAGTGTGGTATATTACTTGACTTTTGGATGTTAAACCAACCTTATGTTATTGTTTTTTTTAAATTTTAATCTGGTTTTAGTATCATGGTAATGCTGGTCTTAGAGAATGAGTTAGGAAGTGTTCCACATTCATACTTTTAGAAGAGTTTGAGAAAGATTGGTATTAATTTTTAAATGTATAGTAAACTTCACCAGTACAGTTGTGTAATCATGGAATTTTTTATCTTGGAATGTTTTAATGCAATCTATTTGCCTATTATTGAGATTTTTTTGTTTTTTCTTGAGTCAATTTAGGTAGTCCATGTATTTCTAGTTACTTGTCTACTTCATTCTTGTCTAATTTGTTGATATACAATTGTTAATAGCTTCTTTACTAATTCTTTTTATTTCTGTATGGTTGGTAGTAATGATTTCATTTCATTTCGAGTTTTGTTATTGTCATCCTTCAGTATCCATTAGGAATTTGTTCCATAACCCTCTGAAGATAGCAAAATGAGGGTGCTCAGATCCCTGGCATATCACTCCATATACTTCAAATAATGTTTAGGTTACTTATAATACTTAAGACACTAGAAATTTTAAGTAATTCGTTGTTATACTGTATTGTTTAGGGAATAAAGATAAGAAAAAAAAATCTGTACCTGTTCAATACAGAAGCAAGTTTTATTTTGAATGTTTTATCCCAAGCTGGTTGAATCTAGAGCCTACTGATACAGATCATTGTATTTGCATATTTTCTCTGTTGCTTTGACAGTTTCACCAAAGGGTTGTTCATCTTGCTTGTCTTCAAGGAATCACCTTTAAATGGTTCATTGTTTTTCTATTTTTATGTTAAAAAAATCTTCATTTTCCCATGTTGTTGGTGGTCTCTTAGCAGTGCCAGTGACTTCTTTTGCTGTGCAGAAGCTTTCCAGTAGGATGAGAGCCCATTTGTTGATTCTTTCTGCTAGTTCTTGCACTATAGAGGTTTTATTCATAAAGTCTGCCTAAGCCAATGTCTCCAAGAGTTTTACCTAACCTGTTTTCCAGCAGGCTTATTGCTTCTGTTTTAATGTTTAAGTCTTATATCCATTGTGAATTTAGTTTTGTGCATGGTGAAAGAGATAGGTCTAGCTTTAGTTTTTGGCAGGTTAGAGCCCAGTTTTTCCAGCACCATTGTAAAAGAGGTTGTCTTTCCTCCACTGGGAATGTTTAGCTCCTTTGTCAAAGATAAGGTGGCTTAGTGTACCTGGGGTTGTTTCTGGATCTTCTAATCTATTCCACTGGTCCTCAGTTCTGTTACTTTGCCAGTACCATGCAGTTTTTGTCACAGTGGCTTTATAGTAGAGTTTTATATTGGGGATTGTAATACCCCCTGCCATGTTGTGGTTGCTTAGAATTGCTTTTGCTATTCTAGGTTTCTTGTGGTTCCAGATGAATTTTTGTATTATTTTCTCTAGATCTGTGAAGTATAGCGTTGGAATTTCAATTGGAATTGCATTGAATCTGTATAGTAGTTGTGGGAGTATAGCCATTTTGATGATGTTAGTTCTCCCTACCCAGGAACAAGGGATATCTTTCCACTTTCTGATTTCCTTTTCTATCTCGTTTTTCAGAGTACTATAGTTCTCAGAGTAGAGGTCTTTCACTTCCTTTGTGAGGTTGATTCCTAGATATTTCATTTTTCTGGGCGCTACTGTAAAGATCACAGATAGGCAAATACCGGATCTTCTCTTTGATACGAGCACCTTAGATGCAAATGAGCTCTAGAAAGTATGACAGTTTTTGTAGAATGGGAAATTTCCAAAGGAAATTTGGTGTGGGATGTAATGAGGGGAAGGAATAAGTATGATTCTGAAAGAAAATAAAAGAGCATGTATATAGGGGGTGGGGAGGTGTGGGTGGGTGGGGATATGGGTAACAATGAGAATTGACTTGTGTCATATATTGGTACAAACTCCCCAATGTTATGTGTGATTGTGAGATGTATATAAATTGTACCAATAAAGAATTCAATTTTTTAAAAAATCTTCACTTTAATCTTTGTTTTCTTTTATTAGTTTTGAAGTTTGGTTTTCTTTTTCTTGTTTTTCGAGGTACAGATTTACATTATTTATTGTAGATATATCTTCTTTTTAAATGTAAGCATCTACAGCTTCAAATTTCCTTCTTTAACAGTGACATTGCACTCTAAATTTTTTATTTTTTTGAGACAGGGTCTCGCTTTGTAGTTCAGGCTGGCTCTCAGCTCACTGTGTAGCCCAGGCAAGCCACGAACTCAGCAATCCTCCTGCCTCTGCCTCCCGAGTGCTGGGATTACAGGCATAAGCCACCACACCCAGCTGTACTCTAAATTTTTATGTTATATTTTTATTTCCATTTGCTTGTAATTTTGAGGGGACAGGGTCTCACTGTGTAGTTCAGGTTGGCTTTGTACTCACTGTATACCATGTTTGGCTTGAAACTCAGAGCAGTCTTCCTACCTCAGCCTCCTGGGTGCTAGGATTACAGGCATGCACCACCTTGCTAGTTATATCTAGAAATCTTCTAAATTCTCTATGATTTCCTCTTTGATCTATTGGTTGATTAATTCTCTATGTGTGAATTTTTCTTTCTCTACTGCTATTGATTTCAAACTCCATTTGAGTTCAGAGAAGATGATTGATGTCATGTTTTAAAATTTATTTACAGTTGTTTTATGATCTGTTGTATCATCTTTTCTTGGAACTGTTCCATGTACACTTGAAAAGAATGTGTGTTCTACTGTTGGCGGGTAGATTTCTGAATATGCCTGCTAAATCTACCAGGTTTCTAGTGTTGTTCAGGCCTTCCACATCCCTGTTGACCTTCTATAAAGATGTTACATTATTATATAATAGAGTGTGAATAACACATTAAATTTTCTGTAGATAATGTGGATCATAAAATTTGGGAATTTTTTGGCTATCAGTTCATCAAATATCATTTCTCTCTTTTGCTTCATGCTACTCCATCTATTCCCAGGGTGAGTTCACTCATTTTTTGTTCTTACTTTCTGAGTCCCAATATCTACTAATTCTCTTCTCTGCTCAAATTTGTTATTGACCCTAAAAGTGAATTTTTCATATCATGTACATTTAGTTCCATGATTTCTATTATTATGTTTGGTTTTTGAGGCAGGGTCTTGCTTTGTAGTTCAGGCTGACCCTGAACTCACTATGTAGCCCAAGCTGGCTTTGAACTCACAACAATCCTCCTGCTTCTGCTTCTTGAGTGCTGGGATTACAAGCTGGTGATGCCCAGCACTGTGGTATGTGGTACAGTAGATTGAGTTTGGGACCTTGCTGTTGCCAGGCAGACACTGGACCCACTGAGCTAAATCCCTGGCCTCTGTTGGTTTTCTTTGAGTCGTATCTCTATTTATATTCTTTTGGCTTATATGTATTACTTTGCTTTTAGTTTTTTCGGGGTGGATTTGTGAGGTAATGAAGATTAAAAACAGGACCTCATGCTGCACTACATTCTCAGCCTTATTTATCTATTTATTTTTATTTTGAGATTATCTTACTAAATTCCTGAGTCCAGGTTTGAATTTGTAATCTTCCTACTTCAGCGCTCTGGTGTTGGGATTACAGGTATATGCTACCACAGACTGCTCTATTGTTTTTTTCCTGTATTTTTCTTTGGCTCACTGATAGTCTTTATGATAGCTGTTTTATAACTATTGTCTGCTGAGCCCAGTAGTGTTAACTGGACTCTACCATGGATAGTTTGTGAATTTATTTTGTGTTTTTAAAAAGTGAGATTATTGGAACATTTTACATATATATTACAATCACATTTAACATTATAAATTTGTATCTGTACATGACATATCTTGAATCACATTTTTCCCTTTCCCCTGCCCACCCTACTGCCCTAGCACCGTATATACATAAGCTTTGTTTACATTTTTTTCTATCAAACTTTTTCTTTTCCTTCTTTATTTTCCCTTACCCCCTTTCCCTTTGAACATTTTCTTCCTATTTTACAATATTTTGTTTCTTTTTATGCAGTATGCTTTCCTGTTTCATTGCATGCATGTGATTTGTTATTTAAGTTATTATCAAACACATTTGATGTATAATGTGGCAAAACTGGTTATTGAATTTACTATTTCTTGAAATGTTCTGAAATTAAAGGTAGATTTTTTAGTTACTTTTCCAATTTATTTTTGCAAACAATGTATTTTTCCAATTTATTGTTGCAAATTTTTCCAAACTATTTCTTGGACCAGAGATTTAGCTCAGTGGTTCCGGCGCCTGCCTCGCAAGTGCAAGGTCCTGAGTTTGATCCTCCATAACCATATACAGTGCTGGGTATGGTGACTCAGGCCCACCAGCAATCAATACCACATACCACAGTGCAGGACGTGGTGGCTCATGCCTGTAATCCCAGCACTCGGGAGGCAGAGACAGGAGGATTGCTGAGTTTGAGGCTTGCCTGGGCTGCATAGTGAGCTCAGGGCCAGCCTGAACTGCAAAGCGAGAACCTGTCTCAAAAAAAAAAAAAAAACTATTTCTTATTTTGTATTGTCACTGAAATATCTTTTAGCTCATAGTTAGAAAATGTTGTACTCAGGTATTCCTTGAATGGCAGGAGGTAAAACAAACAAAAACAACAAGAGGAAAAAAAGAAAAATCAATACAAATTGTAACCAAAAGATAGAGTGTATGTTTAAATTTTAAAAATTATAGTAAAGGACACATTGCCATTAATCATTTTCAAAGTATTTCCTCTTGCTTTGACCATATCTGTCCCATTATTCTTACTAATCTGTGAAGCAGAATCTTCTTTTTTAAATGGCTTTACATGTGCTGTCATGCCTGCCTCTATATCCCAGGCTGATTCAAAATTTCTGTGTTTCTTGGTCATTAGACTTTGGAGGAAGACAGAAGTTACATGGGCCAGATCTGGTTACAAGGTGAATAGGCACATGCATAATACTTTTATACATTGGATGATATTTAATGTTGGGATTCACCTTATTTTTGATGATACTCTGTTAAGACAGGAAAAACACTTCCAGTGCACCTTTAGAAAGTGGAAAGAATGAAGGAATAAATGTGTTTTAATACAAGATGGAACAAACACTCTCAATAAAAAACTTTTTAGTACTATTTAATGTAGATTAGTTTGGATTTTTTTTTCTATTTTCACAAGTTTTGTATTCCTGTGTTACCCTCACATGTTCCCCTTTTTTATCTTCCATTTCTGGCCTAGGTAAAAGATCATAGAAATTTCATAAAATGAGTTTGGAGCACCATTTTTCCATTCTTTATTAATTTCCCACAAGACTAGGCTATTCTCTCATTAAAATTTTTTTTGGATCCTTCCTTTAAACCTGCAGATAATGTACAGTGTTTCAGTGAGTAGGTTTTGAATGATTTTTATTGACATTCATTAAATATTTCATTACCTTTTCCCATTTCCTGTAATTTTTTCATTTAAAATTGGTGTTACAGTCACGTGACTCCAACCTGCCCACAGCATACAGTGGAAAGTGGTGAAAGCTTTGTCTTGACCCAGTGTTGCTCTTGAGAGTCTTGGTTTGGAGGGAAGCCCGCCTTGGGAGCATTCCTCATGTAGGACCACCCTTCGGCTGCCCTGGACTTGGATTAGTCAGCCTTCTAACAGTGGAACTGCAGCTGGAATTCTGCTGAGGACTGGCTTTAAGACTGTTTGTACTCAGAAATACACTTTTCTCCTTTATTTTCTTCCCTCTTACATATTTAGCAGTAAAAATGAAGTTCTGTGACTTGTTTTTCTATTCTAGAAATTTAGGTTTTTCATTAAAATGTTTTTCTAGGTGTTTAAGCTCTTGGAAAACTTATCCTGGTATTTTCTCTCAATTTTAAAATTGTTTGTTGGGTGTGTCTGAAACAAACATTTGATTTTTTTGCTCTCAAACCCGTCCTTTCTCTGACCTGCAGTACAGGAGCAAGAGGAATGTCTGTTTGCTTAGTCCATTTCCCTTGGAGAGAGCTTTGATCTGTGGTTTTGTCTTGCTACCAGAGACAACTTGCCAACAGAGCTTGCCATTTCTCTCTTCAAAATATATCTCAAAGCTTAATCTTCACCTCTTTTATTACCTGTCAGCTTTGGTTGGATTATTTGATTGGTTTCCGTAGCTTTTTGTCTCTCTGTTTCTGCTTTGACACCAGCTATAATTTTTTGCTTTCATAGCCTGATTGTTCCATTTTTTAAAGTATTTATTTCATATTTCTTTTGCACCAGTTCTGATATTTCTGTTTTGCTCTGATGGTGTTTATCTTTCCATGCTTACTTCCTTTTGAAGGTTAGATTTTCTAAGAGTTCACCTCGAGAGGAAATTCTTACCTTTATGCTCTTTATTTCCACCCTAGTGTTCACTTGTCCTTTTTAGGCACTTTTGGTATTCCTAGTACTTCAGGGTACCCCAGTCTGGGACACATGTTTTTTCCATGACTGGGGTTTCTCTTCATCTCGGATATTTGACATCAAGCAGCTGAATCTTGAGATGGGCAGCTTTTACAGTCCCTGCCCATGGTGGAGTAAAAAAAATTCTTTTGTGTCTATAGGTCGCAATCAAAAATCCCTCCTCCCCTCCCTCCCTGTTTCTCCCTTCCTTCTCCCTTCCACAGTTCCCAATTTGATTTCCCAAGTATGAATTCTTACCCTGCTGAGCATATCACTGGACTTAGTCCTCATTACCTCAAATAGTTCAGCATGGGTGCGGCTTAGGGAGAAAGTAGCACACAGAGACGGGAAGGTTTTACCTAACTCTTAGCACTTTGTGTCACAGCCACTGCTGTAGTATTTTCCTATTTTGTAGGAAAAAAACTTTTCCCTTTCCTTCTTTCATTTCATTTTTTCACCCTTATTCATTTATCAGCTTACTTATGTATCTGTCATTTCTTTTTTGGGAATAAATGAGAATGACTCATTCCTAACCTGCAGCTTGATGATCATTTTTGGAGTTAATGGATGTATTTATGGCGGAAAATACTAGATATAATTTTTATTTAATTTTTCATTTAAAATTTATGCATTTTTAAAAACAAAGTATGCCATCAAAGTTTAAGATTGATTCAACATGAAATAAAACTTAGAGAATGGTCAGAAGGAAAAGACCATATTTGAAGAAAAATTTCATCACAGCCAGGAGTAGAGCATAATTAGTTGAAACTTTGGAAAAATTTTTGATATGTTTACAATGTTGTTCTTTTTTTTTTTTTAGTGTTTTTGTGTGTGTACATTTAAAAAGAGGAAACAGTTAAATGAGATAACCATCAAATTTTTCTACTAATTAATCAAACTCATCTATTTAGTGAATTAAATTTTTTTTTTTTTTTTTGAGACAGGGTCTCGCTTTGTAGTTCAGGCTGGCCCTGAGCTCACTATGTAGTCCAGGCAAGCCTCAAACTCAGCAATCCTCCTGTCTCTGCCTCCCGAGTGCTGGGATGACAGGCATGAGCCACCACGCCCAGCACTGTGGTATGCAGTATTGATTGCTGGTGGGCGTGAGTCTCCATGCCCAGCATTGTATGTGGTTACTGGGGATCAAACTCAGGACCTTGCGCT
>PVIC010034762.1:0-19000 GCA_004025085.1 Thryonomys swinderianus | reverse complement strand
TAACCCTAACCCTAGCCCCGATTTGCCATTTAGCAAATGCCTCCAGTATAGAGGGTGAGGCACAGTCACACTAGTGCTCACCTGATTCCCAGCCTTACTCCTCATCATTCCTGTACAAACCATACCTGAATATGCAAAAATATCCACAGTGATACCATTGTTGGTCTGAATTCAAACCCTAACCCACCTGTCCATCCTACACTATGAACCCCACTCCAACTCCATGATACACTGACCATATTCCTACAACGAATCATGCCCATCACAAGAGATGTCGATGAGAAATACACAGGAACCCTCAGAACACCACTTTTACTTTTGCTAATGTGAACTCTGACGGGCAGCCTAAACGCAGGCCAAGTTTGGGCATCCTATCCTGCCCACATTCACTTACATAGGCACCACCATCGCTTCCTCATACCTTTCCTAACACAAACCATAATATTTATGAGAGCAATTCTATAGCAATAACCAGAAATAAATGCAATGACAGTATTCCTCACCCTAAGTCCATGTCTTGCTCTCACGCTCAGACTCAAACTAACAATGAATATCAACCAAACCCTACAGATAGTACTTTACTTTTCAGAGGTTCGCTCAGGCACCCTACATCTATCTTTAATTCTAATGATCATCCAAATCATGAAAATTCATTTTCAATCACAAGACGTAAGGATCTCCACACCCTTGACATCCTTTACACAGTGCATGCCCATGAACACAGAAATGGATACAATGAACCCTGGACCCCACAATATGCCCATAAGACCATTCCCTTTACTAAACTTTGCCCAGAAAAAAAAGCCAGTCAACAGATCCTGTGCAAAAGTTCTAGGAATACTTCTAGTCCAATGCGTGCTTTAAGATTTTCCTCATCCTAACCTACCCCTAATGCACATTCATTTTACTGAGCCTTACCTTACAGGGCTATTCTAATTCACATGTGGTAGAAACAGAATTCTCCCCATTATACTATAGAGAGGAAGCAAATACAACAACCATTTCACACCCACTTTCTCAGAACATCCATTCCTTAGGCTAGGCCCAAAATCTCACAGACCCCATGAAGCCCTATAAGGGCGTATGTGCATGAGGCACTAATCCTAACTCTAATCCTGACCATACCATTCATGCTCACTATATTCTGGGAAGCCCAATCCACAGGAATAATCAAAATGACAGTATCCTTTACCCGAATTCTAACCCTAACACTAGCCCCGATTTGCAATTTAGCAAATGCCTCCAGTATGGAGGGTGAGGCACCATCACACTAGCGCTCACCTGACTCCCAGCCCTACTCCTCATCATTCCTGTGCAAACCGAACCTGAATATGCAAAAATATCCACAGTGATAGCATTGTAGGTCTCAATTCAAATCCTACACCACCTGTCCATCTTACACTATGAACCCCACTCCAACTCCATGATACACCCACCATATTCTAAGTACGAATCAGGCCATCACAATAGATGTCGATGACCAATACACAGGAATCCTCAAAATACCACTTTTACCTTGCTAATATGAACTCTGACAGGCAGCCCAAATGCAGGCCAATATTGGGCACCCTAAAAACCTGAGCATTCATAAAAGCATTATGGTTACCCCAAACACTAAGATTAATCCTCAAGATAATCATGCACAAATGAACAGAATACACCAAGAAAACCATCCTAGTTCTCTCTTTCATAAAATGCTATGTCCACTAAGAAATGGAGGAAATGACCCACATTCCCTGACATAGGCATCACGAAGGCTTCCTCATACCTGTCCTAACACAATCTGTAATATTCAAGAGATCAATTGCATAGTGATAGCCAGAAATACATAGAAGAAGGAAATTCACAACCTTATCACACCCACACTCTCTGAACGCCCATTCATTAGGCTATGGCCAACATCTCACTGAACCAAGAAGCACTATATGGGCATATGTGCACAAGGAATTAATCCTAACACTAATCCTGAGCATACCCTTCACCCTCACTATATTTTGGGAAGCCCAATCCACAAGAATAATCAAAGTGACAGTATCCTTTACCCAAATTCTAATCCTAACCCTAGCCCCAATTTGCAATTTAGCAAATGTCTCCAGTATAGAGGGTGAGGCACCATCACACTAGTGCTCACCTGACTCCCAGCCCTACTCCTCATCATTCCTGTGCAAACCGAACCTGAATACACAAAAATATCCACAGTGATACCATTGTTGGTCTGAATTCTAACCCTACCCCGCCTGTATAGCTTACACTATGAACCGCACTCCAATTCCATGATACACTCACCATATTCAAACCACAAATCAGGCCCATCTCAAGAGATGTCGATAGCAAATACAGAGGAATTCTCCAAAAACCACTTTTACTTTTGCTAATATGAACTCTGACGGGCAGCCTAAATGCAGGCCAAGATTGGGCATCCTAAAAACATCCGTATTCATAAAAGCACTATGGTTACCTCAAACACTAAGATTAATCCTCAAATAAATCATGCACGAATGAAAAGAAAATACCAAGAACACCACACTGGTTCTCTCTTTCAGCAAATGCTAATTATGTCTACTATGAAATGGAGGAAATGACCCACATCTTCTACCAAAGCCACAAACAAGGCTTCATCATACCTGTCCTAACACAACCCGTAATATTCAAGAGATCAATTGCATAGCGATAGTCAGAAATACATAGAGGAAGGAAATACACAACTTTATCACACCCATACTCTCAGAATGACCATTCACTAGGCTATGGCCAACATCTCACTGACCCATGAAGCGCTATCTGGGAGTATGTGCACAAGGAACTAATCCTAACTCTAATCCTGACCGTACCCTTCATCCTCAGTATACATTGGGAAGCCCAATCTGCAGAAATAATCAAAATGACAGTATCCTTTACCCGAATTCTAACCCTAACCCTAGCCCCGATTTGCAATTTAGCAAATGCCTCCAGTATAGAGTGTGAGGCACAGTCACACTAGTGCTAACCTGACTCCCAGCCCTACTCCTCATCATTCCTGTGCAAACCGAATGGGAATACACCAAAATATCCACAGTGATACCATTGTTGGTCTGAATTCAAACCCTACCCTGCCTGTGCATCATACACTATGAAACCCACTGCAACCCCATCATACACTCACCATATTCTAACTATGAAAACGCCCATCACAAGAGATATCGATGACAAATACACACGAATCCTCCAAACACCACTTTTACTTTTGCTAAAGTGAACTCTGTTGGGCAGCCTAAATGCAGGCCAAGGTTGGGCATCATATCCTGCCCACATTCCCTTACATAGGCACCACCAACGCTTCCTCATACCTGTCGTAACACAAACTGTAATACCTATGAGAGCAATTGCAGAGCAACAACCAGAAATAAATGAAATGACATTATTTCTCACCCTAAGTCCATGTCTGGCTCTCATGCTGAGCCTCAAACTAACCCTCAACATCAACCAAACCTTAGAGACTGCAATTTACATTTCAGGGGTTTGCTCAGGCACCCTACATCTATCTTCAATTCTAATGATCATCCAAATCATGAAAATTCATTTTCAATCACAACACGCAAGGATCTCCACACCCATGCCATCCTTTACACAATGCATTCCCATGAACACAGAAATGGACACCTTGGACCCTGGACCCAACAATATAAGCGCAAGACCATTCCCTTTCCTAAACTTTGCCCAGAAAAAACAAGCCAGTCAATAGATACTGAGCAAAAGGTCGAGGAATACTTCTAGTCCAATGCCTTCTTTATGATTTTCCTTATCCTAACATACCCATTATGCACATTCAGTCAACTGAGCCTTACCAGAGAAATCTATTCAAATTCACATATGGGAGAAATATAATTATCCCCATTCTATTACAGAGAAGAAGCAGATTCACAACTGTATCACACAAACTTTCTCAGAACATCCATTCCTTAGGCTAGGCCCAAAATCTCAGACACCATGAAGCCCTATATGGGAGTATGTGCATGAGGCACTAATCCTAACTCTAATCCTGACCATACCCTTCATCCTCACTAGAGGTTGGGAAGCCCAGTCTACAGGAATAATCAAAATGAGAGTATCTTTCACCCAAATTCTAACACTAAACCTAGCCCCAATATGCAATTTAGCAAATGGCTCCAGTATAGAGGTTGAGGCACAGCCACACTAGCGCTCACCTGACTCCCAGCCGTACTCCTCATCATTCCTGTACAAACAGAAGCTGAATATGCAAAAATATCCACAGTGATACCGTTGTTGTTCTGGAATCAAACCCTAACCCTCATGTCCATCTTACACTATGAACCCCTGTCCTACTCCATGATACACTCACCATATTCTAACTAAGAATCACGCCCATCACAAGAGTTGTCAATGACAAATACACAGTAATCCTCAAAACACCACTTTTACTTTTGCTAATATGAACTCTGACCTGCTGCCTAAATGCAGGCCAAGACTGGGCATCCTAAAAATATCCACATTCATAAAAGCACTATGGTTACCCCAAACACTAAGATTAATCCTCAAAAAAATCATGCACGAATGAACAGAAAACACCAAGAACACCACACAGGTTCTCTATTTCAGCAAATGTTAACTATGTCTACTAAGAAATGGAGCAAATGACCCACAATCCCTAACATAGGCCCCACCAAGGCTTCCTCATACCTGTGCTAACACAAACCGTAATATTCATGAGATCAATTGCATAGCGATAGCCAGAAATTCATAGAGGAAGGAAATACACAACCTATCACACCCACACTCTCAGAACCCCCTTTTGTTAGGCTATGGCCAACATCTCAGTGACCCATGAAGCGCTATATGGGAGTATGTGCACAAGGAACTAATACTAACTCTAATCCTGACCGTACCCTTCATCCTCAGTATACATTGGGAAGCCCAATCCACAGGAATAATCAAAATGACAGTATCCTTTACCCGAATTCTAACCCTAACCCTAGCCCCGATTTGCAATTTAGCAAATGCCTCCAGTATAGAGGGTGAGGCAGAGTCACACTAGTGCTAACCTGACTCCCAGCCCTACTGGTCATCATTCCTGTGCAAACCGAACAGGAATATGCCAAAATATCCACAGTGGTACCATTGTTGGTCTGAATTCAAACCCTACCCCGCCTGTCCATTGAACACTATGAACCCCACTCCAACTCCATGATGCACTAAACATATTCTAACTAAAAATCATGCCCATCACAAGAGATGTGGATGACAAATACACAGGAATCCTGAAAACGCTACTTTTACTTTGGTAATGTGAACTCTGATGGGCAGACTAAACGCAGGTCAAGAATGGGCATCCTATCCTGCCCACAATCCCTTACATAGGCAGCACCAATGCTTCCTCATACCTGTGCTAACACAAACTGTAATATTTATGAGAGCAGTTCCATTGCAATAACCAGAAATAAACTATATGACAGTATTCCTCACCCTAAGTCCATGGGTGCCTCTCACCCGCAGCCTCGAACTAACCCTCAACATCAACCAAACCGTAGGGACAGCACTTTGCATTTCAAGGGTAAGATCAGGCACCCTACCTCTATCTTCAATTCTAATGATCATCCAAATCATGAAAATTCATTTTCAATCACAACACGCAAGGAACTCCACGCACATGCCATCCTTTACAGAGTGGATTCCCATGAACACAAAAATGGACACAATGAACCCTGGACCCAAAAGTATGCTCACTAGAACATTCCCTTTCCTAAAAGTTGCCCCGAAAAAACAAGCCAGTCAACAGATACTGAGCAAAAGTTCTAGGAATACTTCTAGTCCAATGCCTTCTTTAAGATTTTCCTCATCCTGCCGGGCGTGGTGGCTCACACCTGTAATCCCAGCACTCGGGAGGCAGAGACAGGAGGATTGCTGAGTTCGAGGCTTGCCTGGGCTACATAGTGAGCTCAGGGCCAGCCTGAACTACAAAGCGAGACCTTGTCTCAAAAAAAAGGGGGGGGGGAGATTTTTCCTCATCCTAACATACCCCTAATGCACATTTAGTCAACTGAGCCTTATCATACAGGGCAATTCTAATTCACATGTGGTAGAAACAGAATTCTCCCCGTTATACTACAGAGAGGAACCAAATACACAACTGTATCACGGTCACTTTCTCAGAACATCCATTCCTTAGGCTAGGCCCAAAATCTCACAGACACCATGAAGCCCTATATGGGAGTATGTGCATGAGGCATTAATCCTAACTCTAATGCTGACCGTACCCTTCATTCTCACTATACTTTGGGAAGCCTAATCCACAGGAATAATCAAAATGACAATATCCTTTACCTGAATTCTAACCCTAAACCTAGCCCCGATTTGCAATTTAGCAAATGCCTCCAGTATAGAGGGTGAGGCACAGTCACACTAGCACTCACCTGACTCCCAGCCCTACTCCACATCATTCCTGTGCAAACCGAATCTGAATATGCCAAAATATCCACAGTGATACCATTGTTCTGGAATCCAACCCTACCCCACATGTCAATCTTACACTATGAACCCCAGTCCTACTCCATGATACACTCACCATATTCTAACTAAGAATCACGCCTATCACAAGAGATGTCGATGACAAATACACAGGAATCCTCAAAACACCTCTTTTAATTTTGCTAATATGAACTCTTACCTGCAGCCTTAATGCAGGCCAAGATTGGGCATCAACAAAACATCCGCATTCATAAAAGCACTATGGTTACCCGAAACGCTAAGTTTAATCCTCAAAAAAATCATACACGAATGAACAGAAAATACCAAGAAAAACACACTGGTTCTCTCTTTCACAAATGCTAACTATGTCTACTAAGAAATGGAGGAAATGACCCACAATCCCTAACATATGCACCCCCAAGGCTTCCTCATACCTGTCCTAACACAAACCGTAACGTTCACAAGATCAATTGCATAGCAATAATCAGAAATACATAGAGGAAGGAAATACACAACTTTATCGCACCCACACTCAGAACGCCCATTCGTTAGGCTACGGCCATCATCTCACTGAGCCATGAAGCGCTATATGGGAGTATGTGCACAAGGAACTAATCCTAACTCTAATCCTGACCATACGCTTCATCCTCACTATATTTTGGGAAGCCCAATCCAAGGGAATAATCAAAATGACAGTATCATTTACCAGAATTCTCACCCTAACCATAGCCCCGATTTGCAATTTAGCAAATGCCTCCAGTATAGAGGGTGAGGTACACTCACACTATTGCTCACCTGACTCCCAGCCCTTCTCCTCATCATTCCTGTGTAAACTGAATCTGAATACGCAAAAATATCCACAGTGATACCATTGTGGGTGTCAATTCAAACCCTACCATTCATGTGCATCTTACACTATGAACCCCACTCCAACTCCATGATACACTCACCGTATTCTAACTAGGAATCATGCCCATCTCAAGAGATTTCGAGGACAAATACACAGGAGTCCTCAAAACACCACTTTTACTTTTGCTAATGTGAACTCTAATGGGCAGCCTAAAAGCAGACCAAGATTGGTCATCCTATCCTGCCCACATTCCCTTATATAGGCACCATGAACACTTCCTCATACTTGTAACGCAAACTGTAATTTTTTTTTTTGAGACATGGTCTCGCTTTGTAGTTCAGGCTGGCCCTGAGCTCACTATGGTGCCCAGGCAAGCTGCCGCGAACTCAGCAATCCTCCTGTCTCTGCCTCCCGAGTGCTGGGATTACAGGTGTGAGCCACCACGTCCGGCATTGTGGTATGCGGTGTTGATTGTTGGTGGGCGTATCTCCACGCCCAGCATTATATGTGGTAACCGGGGATCGAACTCAGGACCTTGCGCTTGCGAGGCAGGCACCGGAACCACTGAGCTAACCCTCCGACCCAACAAACCGTAATATTTATGAGAGCAATTCCATAGCAATAATGAGAAAGAAATGAAAGGACAGTATTCCTCACCCTAAGTCCATGTCTGGCTTTCATGCTCAGCCTCAAGCTAACTCTCAACATCAACCAAAACCTAGAGATGACAATTTACATTTTAGGGATTCACTCAGGCACCCATTGTCTATGATCAATTGTAATGATCATCCAAATCATGAAAATTCATTTTCAATCACAACACGCAAGGATCTCCACACCCATGCATTAATTTACACAGTGCATCCCCATGAACACAGAAATGGACACAATGAACCCTGGACTCCACAATATGCTGACAAGACCATTCCCTTTCCTAAACTTTGCCCAGAAAGAACAAGCCAGTCAACAGATACGGAGCAAAAGTTCTAGGAATACTTCTAGTCCAATGTCTTCTTTAAGATTTTCTTCATCCTAACATAGCCCTAATGCACATTCAGTCAACTGAGCCTTACCATACAGAGCTATTCTAATTCACATGAGGGAGAAACACAGTTCTCCCCATTATACTACAGAGGGAAACCAAATACACACTGTATCACACCCACATTCTCAGAACATCCATTCCTTAGGCTAGGCCCAAAATCTCACACACACCATGAAGCCCTTTATGGAAGTATGTGCATGAGGCACTAATCCTAACTCTAATCCTGACCATACCCTTTATGCTCACTATAATTTGGAGAGCACAATCCACAGGAATAATGAAAATGACAGTATCCTTTACCAGAATTCTAACCCTAACCCTAGCCCCAATTTGCAATTTAGCAAATGCCTCCAGTATAGAGGATGACGCACAGTCACACTAGTGCTCACCTGACTCCCAGTCCTACTCCTCATCATTCCTGTGCAAAACGAACCTGAATACATAAAAATATCCATAGCAATTCCATTTGGGGTTGGAATTCAAACCCTACTGTGCCTGTCCATCTTACACTATGAACCCCACTCCAACTCCAAGATACACTCACCACATTCTTACTATGAATCACGCCCATCACAAGAGATGTCGATGACAAATACACAGGAATTCTCAAACCATGACTTTTACTTTTGCTAATATGAATTCTGACGGGCAGCCTAAACGCAGGCTGAGACTGGGCATCCTAAAAACATCCGCATTCATAAAAGCACTATGGTTACCCCAAACACTAAGATTGATCCTCAAAAAAATCATGCAGGAATGAACAGAAAACACCACGAACAACACACTGGATCTCTCTTTCACCAAATGCTAACTATGTCTACTAAGAAATGGAGGAAATGACCCACAATCCCTAACACATGCACCCCCAAGGCTTCCTCATACCTGACCTAACACAAACCGTAATGTTCATAAGATCAATTGCATAACGATAGTCAGAAATACATAGAGGAAGGAAATACACAACTATATCACACCCACTTTCTCAGAACACCCATTCCTTAGGGTAGGCCCAAAATCTCACAGACAACATGGAGCCCTTTATGGGAGTATGTGCATGAGGCACTAATCCTAACTCTAATCCTGACTGTACCCTTCATCCTCACTATTCTTTGGGAAGCCCAATCCACAGGAAGAATCAAAATGACAGTATCCTTTACCCGAATTATAACACTAACCCTAGCCCCGATTTGCAATTTAGCAAATACCTCCAGTATAGAGGGTGAGGCACAATCACACTAGCACTCACCTGACTTCAAGCCCTACTCCACATCATTCCTGTGCAAACGTAACCTGAATACGCAAAAATATCCACAGTGAAACCATTGTTGGACTGAATTCAAAACCTTCCCTGCCTGTCCATCTTACACTATAAACGCCACTACAACTCCATGGTTCACTCACCATATTCTAGCTACGAATCACGCCTATTACAAGAGATGTGGATGACAAATACACAGGAATCCTCAAAACACCAATTTTACTTTTGATAATGTGAACTCCAACCGGCAGCCTAAAGACTGGCCAAGACTGGGCATCCTAAAAACATCCTCATTCATAAAAGCACTATGGTTACCCCAAACACTAAGATTAATCCTCAAAAAAATCATGCACGAATGAAAAGAAAACACCAAGAACACCACACTGATTCTCTCTTTCACCAAACGCTAACTATATCTAATAAGAAATGGAAGAAATGACCCACATTTCCTAATGTAGGCAACACCAAGTCTTCCTCATACCTGTTCTAACACAAACCGTAATATTCAAGAGATCAAAGGCATAGGGATTGCCAGAAATACATAGAGGAAGGAAATACACGAGTGTATCACACGCAGTTTCTCAGAAGCACCATTCCTTAGGCTAGGTCCAAAATCTAACAGACACCATGAAGCCCTATATGGGAGTATGTGCATGAGGCACTACTCCTAACTCTAATCCTGACCGTACCCTTCATCCTCACTATACTTTGGGAAGCGCAATCCACAGGAATAATCAAAATGACAGTATCCTTTACCCGAATTCTAACCCTAACCCTAGTCCCGATTTGCAATTTAGCAAATACCTCCAGTATAGAGGGTGAGGTACAGTCACACTAGTGTTAACCTGACTCCCAGCCCTACTGCTCATCATTCCTGTGCAAACAGAACGGGAATACACCAAAATATCCACAGTAATACCATTGTTGGTCTGAATTCAAACGCTACCTCACCTGTGCATCATACACTATGAACCTCACTGCCACCCCATCACTTACTCAGCATATTCTAACTACGCATCACACCCTTCACAAGAGATATTGATGACAAATACACAGGAATACTCAAAACGCCAGTTTTACTTTTCCTAATATGAACTCTGACCTGCAGCCTAAACGCAGGCCAAGACTGCAAGAATGCGTCCCAAAAACATCCGCATTCATGAAAGCACTATGATTACCCAAAACACTAAGATTAATTCCAAAAAAAAAAATCATACACGAATGAACAGAAAACAGCAAGAACACCACACTGGTTCTCCCTTTCACCAAATTCTAACTATATCTACTAAGAAAAGGAGGAAATGACCCACATTCCCTAACATAGGAACTTCCAAGGCTTCCTCATAACTCTTCTAACAGACACCATAATATTGAAGAGATCAGTGGCATAGTGATACTCAGAAATACATAGACGAAGGAAATACATAACATTATCACAGCCACTTTCTCAGAAGATCCACTCCTAAGCCTAGGAACAAGATGTCACTGACACCATGAAGCCCTATATGGGAATATGTGCATCAGGCACTAATCCTAACTGTAATCCTGACTGTACCCTTCATCCTCACTATACTTTGGGAAGAGCAATCCACAGGAATAATCAAAATGACAGTATCCTTTACCCGAATTCTAACCCTAACCCTAGCCCCGATTTGCAATTTAGCAAATGCCATCAGTATAGAGGGTGAGGCACAGTCACACTAGTGCTAACCTGACTCCCAGCCCTATGGCTCATCATTCCTGTGCAAATCGAACGGAAATACGCCTAAATATCCACAGTGATACCATTGTTGGTCTGAATTCAAACCCTGCCCCGCCTGTGCATCATACACTATGAACCCCACTCCAACCCCATCATACATTCACCATATTCTAACTACGAATCACACCCTTCACAAGAGATGTCGATGACAAATACACAGGAATCCTCAAAACACCACTTTTACTTTGCTAATGTGAACTCTGACCTGCATCCTAAAGGAAGGCCAAGACTGGGCATCTCCAAAACCTCCGCATTCATAAAAGCACTATGATTACACAAAACTCTAAGATTAATCAAAAAAAATAATGCACGAATGAACAGAAAACTGCAGGAACACCATATTGGTTCTCACTTTCACCAAATTCTAACTATTTCTACTAACAGAAGGGAGAAATGACCCACATTCTCTAACATAGGCACTACTACCAAGGCTTCCTCATACCTGTTCTAACACACACCATAATATTGAAGAGATCATTGGCACAGTGATAACCAGAAATACATAGACAAAGGAAATACACAATATTTTCACACCCACTTTCTCAGAAGATCCATTCCTGATCCTAGGAATAACATCTCACTGACACCGTGAAGCGCTATATGGGAGTATGTGCATGAGGCATTAATCCTAACTCTAATCCTGACCGTACCCATCATCCTCACTATACTTTGGGAAGCGCAATCCACAGGAATAATCAAAATGACAGTATCCTTTACCCGAATTCTAACCCTAACCCTAGCCCCGATTTGCCATTTAGCAAATGCCTCCAGTATAGAGGGTGAGGCACAGTAACATTAGTGCTAACCTGACTCCCAGCCCTACTCCTCATCATTCTTGTGCAAACCGAATGGGAATACGCCAAAATATCCACAGTGATACCATTTTTGGACTGAGTTCAAACCCTATCCCGCCTGTGCATCATACACTATGAACCCCACTCCAACCCCATCACTCACTCACCATATTCTAACTATGAATCACACCCTTCACAAGAGATGTCGATGACAAATACACAGGAATCCTCAAAAAACCACTTTTACTTTTGCTAATGTGAACTCTGCTTGGCAGCCTAAACACAGGCCAGGACTGTGCATCCCCAAAACATCCGCATTCATAAAAGCACTATGATTACCCCAAACACTAAGATTAATCAAAAAAAATCATGCACGAATGAACAGAAAACAGCAAGAACACCACACTGGTTCTCTCTATCACCAAATTCTAACTATGTCTACTACGAAAAGGAGGAAATGACCCACATTCCCTAACATAGCCACTTCCAAGGCTTCCTCATACCTCTTCTAACACACAATATAATATTGAAGAGATCAATGTCATAGAGCGAGTCAGAAATACATGGACAAGGATATACACAATGTTATGACACCCACTTTCTCAGAAGATGCATTGCTGAGCCCAGTAGCAAGATCTCACTGACACCATGAAGCCTTATATGGGAGTATGTGCATGAGGCACTAATCCTAACTCTAATCCTGACCGTACCCTGCATCCTCACTATACGTTGGGAAGCGCAATCCACAGGAATAATCAATATGACAGTATCCTTTACCCGAATTCTAACCCTAACCCTAGCCCCGATTTGCAATTTAGCAAATGCCTCCAGTATAGAGGGTGAGGCACAGTCACACTAGTGCTAACGTGACTCCCAGCCCTACTGCTCATCATTCCTGTGCAAACCGAACGGGAATACGCCAAAATATCCACAGTGATACCATTGTTGGTCTGAATTCAAACCCTACCCCGCCTGTGCATCATACACTATGAACCCCACTCCAACCCCATCACTCACTCACCATATTCTAACTACGAATCACAACCTTCACAAGAGATGTTGATGACAAATACACAGGAATTCTCAAAACGCCTCTTTTAATTTTGCTAATCTGAACTCTCACGGGCAGCCTAAACGCAGGCCAAGACTGGGCATCCCTAAAATATCTGCATTCATAAAAGCACTATGATTACCCATACACTAAGATTAATCAAAAAAAATCATGCAAGAATGAACAGAAAACAGCAAGAACACGACACTGGTTCTCTCTTTCACCAAATTCTAACTATGTCGAATAAGAAAAAGTGGAAATGACCCACAAACCCTAACATAGACACTACGAAGGCTTCCCCATACATGTTCTAACAGACACCATGATATTGAGAGCAATGGCATAGTGATTCCCGAAATACATAGACCAAGGAAATACACAATGTTATCACCCCCACTTTCTCAGAGGATCCATTCCTAAGCCTAGGAGGAAGATGTCACTGACACCATGAAGCCCTATATGGGACTATGTGCATGAGGCACTAATGGTAACTCTAATCCTGACCGTACCCTTCATCTTCACTATACTTTGGGATGCGCAATCCACAGGAATAATCAAAATGACAGTATCCTTTACCCAAATTGTAACCCTAACCCTAGCCCCGATTTGCAATTTAGCAAATACCTCCAGTATAGAGGGTGAGGCAGAGTCACACTAGTGCTAACCTGACTCCCAGCCCTACTGCTCATCATTCCTGTGCAAATCGAACGGGAATACGCCGAAATATCCACAGTGATACCATTGTTGGTCCGAATTCAAACCCTACCCTGCCTGTGCATCATACACTATGAACCCAACTCCAACCCCATCACTCACTCACCATATTCTAACTACGAATCACACCCTTCACAAGAGATGTCGATGACAAATACACAGGAATCCTCAAAACGCCCCTTTTACTTTTGCTAATGTGAAATCTGGCAGGCAGCGTAAACGCAGGCCAAGACTGGGCATTCCAAAAACATCCGCATTCATAAAAGCACTATGATTACCCCAAACACTAAGGTTAATAAAAATAAATCATGCACGAATGAACAGAATACATCAAGAACACCACACTGGTTCTCTCTTTCACCAAATTCTAACTATGTCTACTAAGAAAAGGAGGAAATGACCCACATTCCGTAACATTGGCACTTCAAAGGCTTCCTCATAACTGTTCTAACACACACCATAATATTGAAGAGATCAGTGGCATAGTGATAGCCAGAAATACATAGATGAAGGAAATACACAATGTTATCACACCCACTTTCTCAGAAGATCCATTCCTAAGCCTAGCAGCAAGATTTCACTGACACCATGAAGCCCTATATGGGAGCATGTGCATGAGGCACTAATCCTAACTGTAATCCTGACCGTACCCTTCATCCTCACTATACTTGGGAAGCGCAATCCACAGGAATAATCACAATGACAGTATCCTTTACCCGAATTCTAACCCTAACCCTAGCCCCGATTTGCCATTTAGCAAATGCCTCCAGTATAGAGGGTGAGGCACAGTCACACTAGTGCTAACCTGACTCCCAGCCCTACTGCTCATCATCCCTGTGGAAACCGAATGGGAATACGCGGAAATATCCACAGTTATACCATTGTTGGTCTGAGTTTCAACCCTACCCCGCCTGTGCATCAAACACTATGAACCCCACTCCAACCGCATCATACACTCACCATATTCTAACTACGAATCACACCCTTCACAAGAGATATCGATGACAAATACACAGGAATCCTCAAAACGCCACTTTTACTTTTGCTAATGTGAACTCTGACGGGCAGCCTAAACGCAGGCCAAGACTGGGCATCCCCAAAACACTCGCATTCATGAAAGCACTATGATTACCCCAAACACTAAGGTTAATCCAAAAAAAAAAAAATCATGCACGAATGAACAGAAAACAGCAAGAACACCACACTGGTTCTCTCTTTGACCAAATTCTAAGTGTGTCTACTAAGAAAAGGAGGAAATGACCCACATTCCCTAACATTGGCACTTCCAAGGCTTCCTCATACCTGTTCTAACACATACCATAATATTGAAGAGATCAGTGGCATAGTGATAGCCAGAAATACATAGAAGAAGGAAATACACAATGTTATCATTCCCACTTTTTGAGAAGATCCATTCCTAAGCCTAGGAGCACAATCTCACTGACACCATGAAGCCCTATATGGGAGCATGTGCATGAGGCACTAATCCTAACTCTAATCCTGACCGTACCCTTCATCCTCACTATACTTTGGGAAGAGCAATCCACAGGAATAATCAAAATGACAGTATCCTTTACCCGAATTCCAACCCTAACCCTAGCCCCGATTTGCAATTTAGCAAATGCCTCCAGTATAGAGGGTGAGGCACAGTCACACTAGTGCTAACCTGACTCCCAGCCCTACTCCTCATCATTCCTGTGGAAACCGAATGGGAATACACCAAAATATCCACAGTGATACCATTCTTGGAGTGAATTCAAAACATACCCCGCCTGTGCATCATACACTATGATCCCCACTAAAACCCCAACAATCACTCAACATATTCTAACTATGAATCACACAGGACACAAGAGATGTCGATGACAAATACACAAGAATCCTCAAAACAACACTTTACTTTTGCTAATGTGAACTCTGTCGGGCAGTCTAAACGCAGGCCAAGACTGGGCATCCCAAAAACATCCGCATTTATAAAAGCACTATGGTTACCCAAAACACTAAGATTAATCCAAAAAAAAATCATGCACGAATGAACAGAAAACAGCAAGAACACCACACTGGTTCTCTCTTTCACTAAATGCTAACTATGTCTACTAAGAAAAGGAGGAAATGACGCACATTCCCTAACATAGGCACTACCAAGGCTTCCTCATACCTATTCTAACACACACCATTATATTAAAGAGATCAATGGCATAGCGATAGCCAGAAATACATAGACGAAGGAAATACACAATGTTATCACAACCACCTTCTCTGAAGATCCATTCCTGAGCCTAGGAGCAAGATCTCACTGACACCATGAAGCCCTATATGGGAGTATGTGCATGAGGCACTAATCCTAACTCTAATCCTGACCATACCCTTCATGCTCACTATACTTTGGGAAGCGCAATCCAGAGGAATAATCAAAATGACAGTCTCCTTCACCCGAATTCTACCTCTAACTGTAGCCCTGATTTTCAATTTAGCAAATGCCTCCAGTATAGAGGGTGAGGCAGAGTCACAGTAGTGCTAACTTGACTCCCAGCCCTACTCCTCATCATTCCTGTTGAAATCAAACAGGAATATGCCAAAATATTCACAGTAATACCATTGTTGGTCTGAGTTCAAACCCTACCCCACCTCTACATCATACACTATGATCCCCACTAAAACCCCATCACTCACTCACCATATTCTAACTACGAATCACAACTTTCACAAGAGATATTGATGACAAATACACAGGAATCCTCAAAACGCCCCTTTTACTTTTGCTAATGTGAACTCTGACGGGCAGCCTAAACGCAGGCCAAGACCGGGCATCACAAAAACATCTGCATTAATAAAAGCACTATGATTACCCAAAACACTAAGATTAATCCAAAAAAAATCATGCACGAATGAACAAAAAACAGCAAGAACACCACACTGGTTCTCTCTTTGACCAAATTCTAAGTATGTCTACTAAGAAAAGGAGGAAATGACCCACATTCTCTAACATAGGCACTTCCAAGGCTTCCTCATACCTGTTTTAACACACACCATAATATTGAGCAGATCAATGGCATAGTGATAGCCAGAAATACATAGACGAAGGAAATACACAATGTTATCACACCCACTTTCTCAGAAGATCCATTCCTGAGCCTAGGAGCAAGATCTCACTGACACCATGAAGCCCTATATGGGAGCATGTGCATGAGGCACTAATCGTAACTCTAATCCTGACCGTACCCTTCATCCTCACTGTACTTTGGGAAGCGAAATCCACAGGAATAATCAAAATGACAGTATACGTTACCAGAATTCTAACCCTAACCCTAGCCCCGATTTGCCATTTAGCAAATGCCTCCAGTATAGAGGGTGAGGCACAGTCACACTAGTGCTAACCTGACACCCAGCCCTACTGCTCATCATTCCTGTGCAAACCGAATAGGAATACGCCAAAATATTCACAGTGATACCATTGTTGGTCTGAATTCAAACCCTACCCCGCCTGTGCATCATACACTATGAACCCCACTCCAACCCCATCACTCACTCACCATATTCTAACTACGAATCAAACCCTTCTCAAGAGATGTCGATGATGAATACACAGGAATCCTCAAAACGCCACTTTTACTTTTGCTAATGTGAACTTTGATGGGCAGTCTAAACGCAGGCCAAGATTGGGCATCCCAAAAACATCCGCATTCATAAAAGCACTATGATTACCCAAAACACTAAGATTAATGCAAAAAAAAAAAACTCATGCAGGAATGAACAGAAAACAGCAAGAACACCACACTGGTTCTCTCTTTCACCAAATTCTAACTATGTCTACTACGAAAAGGAGAAAATGACCCACATTCCCTAACATAGGCACTTCCAAGGCTTCCTCATACCTCTTCTAACACACACCATAATATTGAAGAGATCAGTGGCATAGTGATAGTCAGAAATACATAGACGAAGGAAATACATAACGTTATCACACCCACTTTCTCAGAAGATCCATTTCTGAGCCTAATAGCAAGATGTCACTGACACCATGAAGCCCTGTATGGGAGTATGTGCATCACGCACTAATCCTAACTGTAATCCTGACCATACTCTTCATCCTCACTATACTTGGGGAAGCGCAATCCACAGGAATAATCAAAATGACAGTATCCTTTACCCGAATTCTAACCCTAACCCTAGCCCTGATTTTCAATTTAGCAAATGCCTCCAGTATAGAGGGTGAGGCACAGTCACACTAGTGCTAACCTGACTCCCAGCCCTACTGGTCATCATTCCTGTACAAACCGAACGGGAATATGCCAAAATATCCACAGTGATACCATTGTTCTTCCGTGTTCAAACCCTACCCCACCTGTGCATCACACACTATGAACCCCACTCCAACCCCATCACTCACTCACCATATTCTAACCACGAATCGCACACTTCAGAAGAGATATCGATGACAAATACACAGGAATCCTCAAAACACCACTTTTACTTTTGCTAATGTGAACTCTGCTTGGCAGCCTAAACGCAGGCCAAGACCGGGCATCCCAACAACATGCGCATTTATAAAAGCGCTATGATTACAAAAAACACTAAGATTAATCCAAAAAAAATCACGCACGACTGAACAGAAAACAGCAAGAACACCACACTGGTTCTCTCTTTCACCAAATTCTAACTATGTCTACAAGAAAAGGAGGAAATCAAACACATTCCCTAACATAGGCACTACCAAGGCTTCCTCATACCTGTTCTAACGTACACCATAATATTGAGGAGATCAATGGCATAGTGATACCCAGAAATACATAGACCAAGGAAATACACAATGTTGTCACACCCACTTTCTCAGAAGATCCATTCCTGAGCTTAGGAGAAAGATCTCACTGACACCATGAAGCCCTATATGGGAGCATGTGCATGAGGCACTAATCGTAACTCTAATCCTGACCAGACCCTTCATCCTCACTATACTTTGGGCAGCGCAATCCACAGGAATAATCAAAATGATAGTATCCTTTACCCAAATTCTAACCCTAACGCTAGCCCCAATTTGCAACTTAGCAAAGCCTCCAGTATAGA